>VXBJ01002853.1:80281-135409 GCA_013400055.1 Nycticryphes semicollaris | reverse complement strand
TTTTTTCATGTGGTTGGACTCGATGATCTCAAAGGTCCCTTCCAACCACTAACTTGTTTGTTTGGTTTTCCCCCGTGAAATAACAATCTACAGAAATCAAAACACGTAGACAGGTAGGACTCTGTTACTATGGTTAAAAAGTATACATAGAGTAAAAAAGAATGGTCAGATTGTAGATAATGCGGATATGATCAGAAAAGACTCATAGGGATTGTAGTTGAACTAGCTAGATGTAATATATTGAAAAATTATCGGGGTGAGAGAACGTGAAACGATGATGTTCCCACTGGATACCAAATTTGCAGGGTAGTTAAGACAACGGGCTAGCTGTGAAGCACTGCAGAAGACCATCACAATACTGAGTGGCTAAACTGTGAATTAAATTCAATATGAAGTGATGTATATTTGCCAAGAAAGGAAATAATTTTTTTAAAATTATTATAAAGATTCTAAAAAAAGGAAGAGTCATTCTGCCACTTAATAAATCTAAGGTGCAGTGATGTTTTGAATACTACCAGCAGATTTGTCCCAGATCCGTTCCATCTCAAAAAAGTGCATTGGGAAATTGGAAAAGGACAATTGCACCTATAGAAAAGCTTCACATGAGGAACGATTAAATAGTGAGTAGATTCTTCCACCTGAAAAAGAAATGACTGAACAGGTAATGATATATATCTATAAGATAAATGACACACAGAGAAGCTGAATGGCAAATGATTATTCACTCTCTCCTCTAATACCGTAAGTAGAGCTAGGAAGTGGCAGGTTCAAAATAAAGTAAGTTTCTGTCTTTAACTGAGTGTTATGAAGCTATGAAATTTCTTGCTGCAGGTTCACTGGCGTATAGGACTGTTCAAGCTGAAAGGGATCTTGGGAGGTCTTTAGTCCAAACTCCTACCACAAACAGGTTCAGCTCT
This sequence comes from Nycticryphes semicollaris, assembly GCA_013400055.1. Taxonomy (NCBI): domain Eukaryota; kingdom Metazoa; phylum Chordata; class Aves; order Charadriiformes; family Rostratulidae; genus Nycticryphes; species Nycticryphes semicollaris. Next base: position 134,492 of record VXBJ01002853.1, on the reverse strand, counting down.
GAGGCTGGACTCACCAGATGAGTGAAATTTATAAATGGAAATTATTTCATGGACTGTTACACAACACCTCTTCCTCTCCTCTTCCCATGCCCAAACTTCTGTGACTCTGGGGAGCTCAGAAGTGATGGTGGGCACAAGAATCTTGTACAGATGGATCAGTGTGTGCTTGCTTTTATAACGTTTCCTATCCATGTGTTTTTGATGGAGAAAGATGATTTGGTATGCAGATCTTTTTCTGATCCAGTATAGCCTCCTTTATGCTCTCGTGGATGTACTAGTAAAAAGTATGATTCAACAACAGAATTGTTAAAAAAATGAACAATATATTTCCCAAATGAAAACTAAAAAGCTGTAATTAAGCACTAATAGGAAAGAGATATATTATAAAGATTAAAGAATGCATATGAAAACCAGGATGCCACTGCCAATTTTCTAGTTTTGACACTGGGCCCACGAGAACTGTGTTTTAATTGCCACTGAGACAGCACGCTGAAATAATTGGCTGAACTGCAGATTCCCCCTTTTTTTTTTTTTTTTTTTTTTTTTTTTTTTTTTATCTTTTTTTTTTTTTTGGTAATTTGAACTGCCTTTTTCATTCTGGCACGCTGCTTAGATCTGGTTCTCTTCAATATAGTGTTAGGGCTGTAAGCAACTGGAAAAATTTACTCTGCTGCCAGAGTTTAAACAGGTATTATCTCAGTGTGGCTGTGAACAAAGAAATGACAACTAACTACTGCCATTTTGCAAGTAGATAAAAGATTGCTGTGGATCCAATCTGGTACTGCTGAGTTTCAATTTTAATTTATTTCGGTGCTCAACAGTTCTCAAAAAGAGATCAGTGGGTCAACATACAGGTATGTAATGATTGTGTCCATCTGCGTTCTCAAAACTAGAACACGAGTGGGTGAGATAATATCTCTCTTCTGGGGGTCATCTCCTTATAAGCCTTAGCCTGAAGGCAATCAGTGGTATGTGTTACAGCCCAAGGAGCAACTACATATTGACATGTACACTGTAATGTAAATGTTGGGAATTAACAGCAGCTAGTGTTCAAAGTTCTGCAACATTTGAACTTTACATATGTAACAAATTTATACTAAGAATGCTACAGTGTAAAAGCAAACACTCAGAAGTTGCCAGAAATAATACTGGCTTTAGTCTAATTTAGCCACTTCGTACAGATGCATTGTGTAATTATGTTGTACTTTGATAGAATTTTCTGAGCATCCTTGCCTCATTCAAGGTACTTTTCATTCTCTGTACTGCTCCTACACAAAATCTTTATCTTCATTATTCAGTGTGTGGCCATGTACCTTGCTTTCTGAATATTATGCAAACTCTTCCTTGAAGGTAAATCTAATTTGTTTCTAGACTTTTCTACAGTATTTATTGCTGATGTTATAGTCTGGCACAAAAAAAAAAAAAAATCCCTTGATTTTTACAGCACTTTTGGCAAACAAAAAATTATTTTTCTTTATACAGGAAAGCAAGGAAGGTCAGGTGCACCTATTAATTTGGAGTTCCTATTGTGACAAAATTTTTTATATCATGTGGCATTATTATTTCATCTGTTTGATAAAAAAACTCTGATTACATTTGCTCTTTACTGCCCAGACTTTTGACAAATCAAATCCTAAGACTCTCAGAAAGTGAAGCATGGTTAGTTTGGTGACCCATAAGAAGATTGATCAACATGACCTTACCAGATGCATAGGATTTAGTGTCATAAAGCAGGACAGTCTATTTCCACATAGCATCATTTTAATGGGTATTGGCAAGACTGTTCTTTCTCTCTTCCGTCTCTACCTTTCTTCATTCTGTTTACAACTTTCTGAACAAGCAAAGTAGAATTCCTACAAAAAGTAGTTTCATTATATAGTCTTAGTACATACCTAGACCATATCTTTTCTTTGCACTGCATATGTATAGGTGATAAAGGATTCAGGATTACAAAGTAAAGTACATATACAAGAAGTTGGATTGTTGCAGAAAAATCTCAAATACAACAGTTCCTGAGCCTGGAGAGCTTTGCTATGACAGTTGGTGCAAAGTAGTCTGCAAAGATGGATTTAGGAATCACAAAATCACAGAATTCTTGAATCCAAAAGAACATGTTGAGACCACGTAATAACCAACTACCTTGCTCAAGCAGGGTTAGATAAGGCAGGTTGCTCAGGGCCATACCCAGTAGTGTTTCAAATATCTCCACAGATAGTACCTCCACAAACTCCACAAAAGTCTTTTGGTGTTTTTGTGGATTCATGAGGAATTTCAAGTGATCTACTTTGCACTCATTACCATTTATCCGACCAGTGGGAAGCGTCTGATCGCCCCATTCTTCATTCCTTCCTGTACATTGATTACATCTTCTAAGATGCTTCAGCCCCTTTAATCATCTTTGTGGCCCTGTGCTAAACTCATTCCAGTAAATCCATATCTTTCTTGGACTGAATGGCCCAGAACTGGGCACAGCACTCCAAGTGTGACCATAACAATCCTGAGTAGACTGAAGGATCGCTCCCTTGACTTGCTGGCAATGTCCTTCCTATTGCAGTATGCTGTATCCTAATTCTCCTAATGCAGGATTCTGTAACACCTTTTTTTTTTTTTTTTTCCTGAGGGTGCATTGCTATCTCAAGGTCTGCTTGTTGCCCACCAGAACCCAAAGGTCCTTTTCTGCAAAGCTGAAGGTGGCCTGCAGCAGATACTGATGCCTGGTTCAATTCCTTCTCTGTTGTAAGATTTGCATTTCCCTTTGTTGAGCTTTATAAAATTCATCTCAGATCAGTTCTCCAGACTTCCGGGATACCGTCTGGTGAATCAGCCACTCCTCTCAGTTTTGCATTACCTAAAAACTTCATTACTCCAAATGTTCACATCATTAAGAGGTTAAACAGTATTGGTCACGTTATCAACCCCTGAGGTGCGTCAGTAGTAATGGACTCTGACTAGGCCTTATGCCACTTATAAAAATCCTCCAGGGGCAGCTGCTCAGCCACTTTTCAACTCACCTCATTGTCCACTTACCTAAACTCTTTGTTGTCATTGACATTCTGTCTACAAGGATGTTATAAGACACAGTGTTAAAAATCTTACTAAAGTAGAGGTAAACTACATCCACTAATTTCCCCTCTTCCACTCAGGCAGTCACCTCATTACAGAAGACTATCAGGTTGGCCAGACATAATTTCTTTTTATAAATCCATGCTGACTACTCCTAATCACCTTATTCTCCTGCACATCTTTGGTAATGGTTTCCAGGAGAATTTTCTCCATCCCCTTCCCAGGAATACAGGTGCTGCTGACTGGCCTGTAGTTCCCTAAGGTCTTCCTTCTGGCCCTTCTTGAAGATAATACTAGCATTTGCTCTCTTGAGTGTTCAGGAATCTTTCCTCATCACTATAATCTTCCAAAGATAATTGTGAATGGTCATGCAATGACATCAACCAGCTCTCACAACACTTATAGGTGAAACCAGTCAAGCTTCAAGTGACAAAAGTAAAGAAGTTCAATAAAAACACCTACTGATAACAGAAGAATGAAACCTAGTATTCTGGGAGAGTACTGCTTTAGGTTTTGGATTGCCAGCTCTTTCTCCTTACCAAAATCCAGATATTGTCCTTGTTTTCTCCTTAATCTAATACATCAGATGAATCTTATACTATACTATGTATCTGAGGCCTATGGGACAGAGTGAATGTTCAGTTCAGTCATTGCAGACTGGTTCAGGTTTAGAACTTGGATTGACTAGAGCTTTAATGGTACATAGCAGTCAGCTGCTCAGATACAGTCAGATACTCTTTGCTTTATGTGTCGCCCACATGGTCTTGGTTTTTAAAAATATTTGTGGATTTTCAATTTGGAGAACCTGAAATAGCAATGCAGCTATGATGCTGCCAGCTAGAGCTCCTTTTTAGCATGGTTCAAGGTATTTGTGTCACGTTCTCAGGCATAACCTGAGGGTATGTGGATGTATTTTAGGGTGCAGAGCAAGATGGAATTATGTTGAAAGACTAGTCTGGTCACAGGATTCTTCTGATGTAGAGCACACAGAGTAGAACGTAGGACAAAGATATTCCCCCTTATGTATGCAAGAGAACTAGGGAATTTACTTGAGAAATGAGCAACTAGTATGCGTTTGTGCAATATGGCCAAGAGGAAATCGGAGCATAAGAGCAGAAAGAGAGGGGGGAAAAAGAGCGTTGGACACACTTTCTGCTTCCTTGACAAATGTTTTCCAATTTCTTCATAACATCCAGCTCCACATTCCCTGTTCATCTGGCCTAGTCAGTAAACAGCTCTTCCCATGTTTTGCAGGCCCAAACACACTTCCTCATCTACTCTTCTTTTGCCCAGAAAATTCCAAAAGTTATGTCAAATTCTTTGCAGTATGCAGGCACAGGTTAATCAGACCGCATTTAATTTTCCAAGTCTGATTACGTGTTCCTAATTTCATTGTTTGTAGCCTGTATTATACAAGAACAAGCATCCCCAGCTCCTGTACTCCTTAAATTTGGCTCTGAGAGTTTTCTCTTTCAATAATGGTTAGTATCAAAAAGAAAAACATTTCTACTGGTAGCTGGATTCAGCTCTGGTCAGGAACTGGAGCACATGAGGTGTGGACAGTGTCTTAAGGGAATATAAGAGACTAAGAAACTGCTGCTGAAGCATGCAGAGTGGAATTGTTCAAAAGGTAGAACCTGGTACCATATGGTCAGATGTTTCCATAGATGTCAACAAACCAAATCTGTCACAAAGGATAGTTTCATGCCCGAAAGAACATAGTTGTTAGCATTATCTACTGAAAGTTTCGAGAAGTTTATAATATTGACAGAAGGCATCTTTTCTCAGCTTTTCTTTCACATATGGCTGAGATCTACCAATAAATAGAAAATACTATACTTGATAAAAAAGATTTCTCTCACAAACATCTAGAAGATAATTTAAATATAAATGACATTTGACAAAGTTCTAACAACTGGACACATTTTCTTATAGCATCACACAACTTTGACACTGTCATTAGATGCACTTAATCTAGTCATCACTGAGTTTTCACTCTTTTTAAAATGGCAAAGCAACTCAAATACTACACCACAGTCAATAATCAGGTCATATTTTAAAAAAAAGACTTAAGCCAAAGTACGCTGAGAATATGTCAAGATTGATTTTGTGTTCTACAAAATGTAGACCTCTTCAAAATTCAGACCTCTTCATTTATTAGGTGATTTTGCAAAAAGAACACCCCATCCTAAGGACTGCTACCAGCTTTCAGTATTCTGCCATGATGTGCTGTATCAAATACCCTTTCAACAGAAAAAAAGAATTTAGGTAACATGCCATTAATATTTATTGAAAAATAGATCTAAAGAACAATGTTTCACTGATTCAGCATAACTCCATTTGTATTTACATCATAGTATCAGAACAAATTTAAAGATAACATAGCCCTACAAATACATGAGATATTTTGAAGTCAAAATGACTCATCCTTATAAAGCACCTTATCAAAAGTAGGTGTCCAAGTAACTTTATTAACCCAGTCTAAGTTATAAATTTGTCACATTGCAAAGTTTACTACCTCATTAGCAAGCCAGTCTACTCCTAAATCGAGAGTAAACCATCTACTTCTTTCTGCCTGTATCAATTACCAAAGCTGCTAACTCACAAAACCTCTCTAGGCCTTACTAAATTCTACTTCTTCTTTTATTAATGTAATAAAAATAATACTATTTACCCTGTAGCCTCACCTCCTGGGTCTGGAAAGCAGGAATATCACTGTTTATACATATGTAATCTACATTATTTTTTTTTTCCCAGGTCTTATTCACAAATATTGCAGCTGAAGAGCAAGTGATCCTTCTCTGCCACAGTTTAAAGTGTGCTGTAGCCCAATTTGTATCTGATGCTTTAATTTCAGTTCTCTAGCCCACAAAAAAGGCAATATAAAAGTTAATTCCAATGCAGATAGATTTGTCATGATCACACAGTTTCTTACAATGTGCAGTGACTAAGGAGTTAACAGTTAGCTGTTATTACACTCCCCTTTAGCTATGCCTCATGTCTTTTAAAGTCTCAATTGCATTAATTTTTAGGGAAAGACACCAAAAGGAGAAGGCAGAAAACTGGCTTGCTTTGCACTCATCCTCTTAATTCCCATTAGTTTTCAGTAAATGCTTAAACTGAACTACAGACAATGAGAAATTTATAGTTTTCAGGACATGGCAAAGACTTAGGTATTTCTTCTTTCTCCTAAAGGTTTAGTTACAGTATTATATTGTGCTGAAACATTTAAGTTAATTGGTTTAAAAATACTAAGTTTATTGTATCACTCTTATTTGCTGTGCTTTTTACCCTAGTTTTCCCCTGCTTTTACTGCCCTCATGCATTGTTAAACCTTTTTTCAAAGAATGAAAAATTATTTACTTTTCTACAAAATTATCTGTGTCTTAAAATTCAGAAAATAATTACATCACAGTGGATCCAGGAATATGATTTTAAAATAATTAAAAGCACTTAATAGAGATAACACTCCCCCTCCCCCCCGATGTTTTTAAAAGATTACTTACTTAGAAATGAGACTGTAGGATGTTATCCAAAATGTCAGTATTACATATACACCATGAACTGCCTGAATAGCCTATGAAAACTTCCTTGCAATGAATCTTAAATGAGGGGTTGTTTACTGCTATCTAGGGAAAAAAAAAAAAAAAAGCTAGAAACCAGTTTAAATTTACACAAACACTGAGAAATAGCTATCAGAGGGGAAAAAAAAGATACAATCAAAACAACTGTTTTTGTTTTACAGGGTTACTTAGTTAACACCCTTTGCTTCTCTTTTTCATATTTAGCCACCTGTGTTAAGAGTCTCAGCCCAACATATACTTTTGTCACTCCAAGTTGGCAAATCTCTCCAGATATCGTCTGACAGAAAATATTGAACCATCCACAAATGTTATCCTTGCTGGCCCATTTCCTTTTCTGGCAGTTCTTTCTTCTCTTCAGACATAATTATTAAGGAGGAGGAAGGAAGAGATAATTACGATAATTGGTGTCCAGCTGAAACTGATAATTTCCCGCTTTTGTGATTTGTTTTGTTTTTTAAACCATGGATTTCACAAAGCCTTCCCAAAAATATTTTGATAGAAAAGTACATGTGTTCCTCTGATTGTTGGATTCTAGATTTTTATTGTTCAGTTTGCAGTTGGTAAATGATGCCTTAATTATAATCAATAAATATAACCTATGCATCATTTTTCTTATCACATAGTTTACGTGTTGGAGATGTGAGGCCCATTTGTCTTGATTAGTCACAGGGTTTTTTAAAGAGTCTATGTATTTTTCCAAGTGTGTCTACACTGTAATACATGAACTGTCAAGCAAACCTTTTTCCACTTTGTTAAGGTCTTTGCTCTCTCAGATCGTTTTATTGCAGAAGTACCAAATTGAATCTTGCACATCTGAAGTCATTTCAAGCAGAGGAGAAAGTTCACCCTTTACATAAGTTCCTTTGGGATATTTACTGTAACTGTCTTCACCTTTATGAAAAAGAGGAAACCATTCTTAATGCAAAGAAATATGAAATGTTGCCTTAGGTGTTTCTTTGAGATTATTTGTGTCATTATGAGAGAACAGATATGGAATTAGTTAATTTATGTTCTAGTCAATTATTGCAATAAAATAAGAGAAGCTTGAAAATGCGAGAGAAGGAACAAATTTTTTGCAGCAATTTGGCTTTGGGGATTTTTGTTTTTGTTTTTTTTTTTTTTGAGGGGGGGCATTGTGTGTTTTGTTGTTGTTTTTTTTTTTTTTTTGGAAACATAGCAGAAATAGTTCTATCATTTATCTGTCTAGAATACAAGCAAAACTAGGACTGTTGGTATATTTAATTTATAGCAACTATCCATTAACCATCCAGCTTTCCAGAATTCCCACTATAAATACTTTTGTTGGCTTCAAAGTCCTCAGTCGAGCCTTTGTTACAATAGTTTTATTTAATGCCATTCCTATCATTATCAGTTTTATGTTCTCTTTGTTTAACCATTTGATCTTCAGGTGAATTGGTTACAAAATAACTTCAAAAGAGAGTTTTCTTTTAGGTTTTTTTTCCTTCCTGCATTTGCTTATAAGTTTACCTTCAAGACATCTTGAAAACTGAATTCATGGTTAGAAGCCAGAATGAGCTCAGACATCATGATATATAAGACAAACGTGATTAAATTTATTCCAATCTTAATGTAAAGTGGCTACATGTTAAAGTAATAAAATATTTCCCTCTCAACTCACTTTTGAAAATCAACTTAAATCTGCAGAAGTGGGGATTACTAGATGATTTTTGTGAAGTTCATCTGTTGGGTGCAGCATAAGACAGAGGATTTTGTGACAACATTTAACTGCAATGCAATGTTTTTGCAGTCAACACATGTGATCTGATATGGTTACAAAGCAGTAGCAGAGAGAATTCATGGATACTATAATTGTGGACACTGTGGTCTTGGTTAGATTTGTAGGGAGCTTTGGCAGAATTGAAGGAGCTTCAGGGTATTTCTTCCTGGGCATGTAGACAGGATCACAGAATTGTATAGATTCATAGAAAGGTTTGAATTGAAAATGACATTCAAAGATCATCTAGTTCAACAGCAACATGTTCCAGCGTCTCACCATCCTCATTGTAAAAGAATTCCCAAACTAAAGAATGGTCTTATGCCTGTTCAGTTTACTAGCATGGGCAGTACAATGATTCTAAAAGCTCAAATATAAACCAAGAAAATCCAAGAATAAACAATGTTAGTTTAACAAAAAATGAGAAACACAAGAAGAAGCTCATGAGTAACAGAATATTCCACTGCAAGATTATGTTTTCAACAAAATTTTAAATTTCAACAATGGAATTCTCATTAGAAATAAAAAAAAACCATTAAAATACTACATTTTTTTATAAGAGTACTTTCTTGTAACAGTGTTTATTTGATATCACATGTATGATATATTCTACAAGTTTTTTATAAGAGGTCAAGTAGCAAAAGAAAAAAAAAATTTAAAAAATTATAAAATGTTTCCAAGAATGAAAATAAGCTATTTACAAATAATATACAGTATTTCAGAATTTTCAAACAGTATGATAGTATTTACAGGCAGCAGTTTTATGTACTTGTACTAGATCATTAAATTTATGGTAAATCATATACTGACAAGACTGCAACTAAATTGCATTAAAATCAATAAACAATCAGTTCCTGACCTTTTGACATCAAAAGGAAGGTTTTATGTAGGTAATAAATGACTATTATTGATTTGATTTTACTTCCAATATAAATGTACTTATTTAAAACTTATGTATAGGTTATTTACATTAGTATTTTTCCAGTTTTCATTGTCAGTTCCATTTCCGTATTAGGTTTTATGGGGTAGGGCAAACCTGCAATTATTTGCTTTGTGGTAGCACTAATGGCATTAAAAATTATTATTTTTACCCCATCATGTTAGACGCTGTATGAACATACGCTAGGAAGAAATTCCTGCACTGAATTTGAATGTTAAACTCTTTAATGACAGAACAAAATGCAAGTAAACGTCAGTCATCCTTTAGTTTTATCCTCCAAGAGGATTGAGATCAGGAAATTAAAAACTCTTAGAAAATGGAAAAACGCAGCTTAAAAGGTCAAATTTTTTTCACCCTCATAAACACTAGACTTTCACTGGGATATCACTGACCACAAAAATGAATCTTCACCAGCGATTAACAATCAAGGGCATTCCAGCATGTCCATGTCCTTCTTATATTGGAGGCTCCAGATCTAGGAGCAGTACTTCAGGTGGCGTCTCACCAGAGCGGAGTACAGGGGCAAAATCACCTCCCTTGACCTACTGACCACCTTTTTTTTGATGCAGCCCAACAGCTGGCTTTCTGGGCTGCAAGCACACATTGCCATCTCATGTCCAGCTTTTCTTCCACCAGTACCCCCAAGTCCTCTATTTTTAAGAAAGGAATTAAAGGAAAGACAAAAATCAGTTTATTGTTTATGTGCTACGGCTCGATAAACATTATTGCTTTTGATACTGATGCTCTTACTGACCTTTCTGCCAGTGTATTTTGGTTTTTTTTTTCCTAAGTTATCTTGTTTACCATTTTCTATGGTATTGCCTGCACATTGTCATATGCTTCTACAGTACAAAGAAAAAATAATTTTACAACATTATATTTCCAAAAGTCGCAAATTTGTGTCAAAATGTCCAGTACAGAATTAGAGAGCACATTGAGGTTTTTGTAAGTATTGGGTTGTTTGTTTGTTTGTTTGTTTGTTTTACTATAAATCTCTCAGAGTACAAGGACTCAGGCTCTTTTTGTTTGTTTTGCTTTTATTTTTTCCCCAAGTCCATGACCCCACATCTACAAATGACTCGGGATACCCAGACTCCAGTTTCCCACATGGATCTCCAGATCTTCTGTTAATTGGGATATGAGAACATGGCCAAAAAACCTCTGACAGGGCAGAATCTGTTAAAAAAGAACGTTCTAAATATCTGAAGATTATTTTAGGAGGGAATTTGAATAAGTAGCAAGAATGTTTTTAAAATTTAATAGGTAGTTTTCTCTTGTTTATTAATGTTATTACTTATGTGACCTTTCATTTTGAAATAAGAACAGTTAGCAAATCCAAACAGCTTACTTTAGCAGAAGATTCCTAAGCTTTTCACTAAATATCTGGATGATTTTTTCCACTCTACAGGAGATTACAATGTATAATTTGGTAAAGAAAAATTTAAATGTTTTACTGGTTACCTGCTGATCAGTAATTAACTTCATATCCTCCCCTCTGTTTAACGCAATAGGAGAATATTAATTTGCTTGTGAAGGAATGCTGACAACTTGCTAGAGACTCCTCACCTACTTTTATGAATGACATACTTCAGAAAGAGCCACAAGTCTTTTCCTCCTGGTGTGCAAATATTAGCCATAGTGATAAGGAGCCTAAGTATTATAAAAATGTCTGCCACTCTACGTTCACTAATACATCAATCTTTTCTTCTAATCTGAGTAATGTCTATCCCTGTCTTCTATTTTTCAATCAAGATATGAAATCCTGAAATTTCAGACATTGGACAAGCTGAGAAGGGCTTAAGCACCTCAAAAAAAACTTTTAAAAAAAGAACATCTGCCAGCTTTCTTACCTGCCTGGTGCTTCAAGTGTGAATTCTTATAATGTAAACTGATGAGTCACTACTGATGTCTTCCAGTACCACCTCATAGACAGACTTCTTGTCTTTTTCTCTTAGATTCTCTGGACAAAAATAAGCATAAAATATCACAAACTTTGAATCTAGTTTGTGCCAAATTGTGCACAATATGACTAGTGTATCTGGAAAGTGAAAAATTAAACATATATCTTGCACCACAGGTTGGTACCTGTGTAGTAGTAGACTATGAATCCCAAGAGGAGGCCTGGATAGAAAAGAACATGTCAGGGCAGATATATGGATGTATGGTAGCCCTATTCATACAGATCTGAGTGAGGAACTTTTATCCTCCATTTCTCACTTCAGGATCACCTTGATTTGTAATACATCACTAAGGACACTCACAGACCTGTTCCAGAGCAAAGGTAGGTTTTTGGCTGTGGGGATCAGCATCCAAGAGTCAGTGTTTGCAAGCTGTTTTCTGAATGCAGTGGCTCTTTTATCATCCTATTATCTTCAATAATTTCAATTATTTTAAAATATCACTGTAGAATTACTTGCACCCTTTAGATGAAATCTTGATTTCATCTGAGGTGTTAGTACTGAAAAGCTAAATCGAAAACTAACAGCATGCTGTAGGAATGAGATGTCAAATTTCATGAATCTTCTTATAAAGACTTTTCTTTTCTTGGGAGAATTATCTTTCTCTTATCTTAGATAAGCATGAATCAGCTATTTATTTTGCAAAAGAGAGTGAGAAAGTGCTCCCTATTGAGGAAAGAAATGTATGAATCTTTCTCAGTCAATTGGTAAGTACTAGAGTATATAACATGACTGAAAGGCATTTTCTTACTGTATTTTGAATATCCATCAGGACCTCCTTTCTCTTTAGTCATTTCTAACACTTAATCCAGTCCATCATGTGTTATATATGATTAATTCCAGTGTTCTCAAAAATAAAAACAATATCTCACAATCATGCTGGTTTTAGCTGGGGTAGAGTAAATTTTCTTCATATTAGTTAATATGGGGCTATGTTTTGGATTTGTGCTGGAAACAGTGTTGATAACACGGGGATGTTTTGGTTATTGCTGTGCAGACCTTACACAGAGTCAAGGTCTTTTCTGCTCCTCACACCAACCCACCAGTGAGTGGGCTAGGGCTGTACAAAAAGTTGGAAGGAGTCACAGCCAAGAGAGCTGACCCCAACTGGTGAAAGGGATAGTCCATAACATATGACATCATGCTCAGCAATAAAATTAGGGGAAAGTTGGTAATGGGATCAGTGATCAGGTACTGGCTGGGCATTAGTCATGTGGTGGTGAACAACTGTTTTCATTTTCATCACTTGTCCTTCCTGAGTTTTCTTTCTCTCTCTTTATTATTTTCCTTTTCAATACAATTTCATATTATCATTTTACTTTATTTTATTTCAGTTACTAAACTCTTCTCAATCCATGAGTCTTCTCACTTTTACCCTTCCAGTTCTCTTCCTCTCATCCTGCTTAAGACAGAGTGAGCAAGCAGCTGTGTGGTGCTTTGTTGCCAGCTAGGGTTAAACCACAACAACAATAAATTGGAAACTAAACCCACTAAGCTATTAAACAATTCATACCCAGTACTCTTAAAACTTTTTAAATTTAGGAGCTATTGTAGGAACTAAGACAGATGGAAAATACAGTACTCTGTCTTCTTTAAACACTCATAAATGGAAGAAAAACTACCTTTTAAATGGTATTTTGAAACAGTTAAAGTAAAACCATCCTTGGATAACTGAAAGATGATTATCATGACTAACACTTGCCATGTTTTAACTGACAAATATATTGATCTGAATGGGAAAATGTCTGGACTGACATTTAGGTTTCTTGGAAGTGTTTTAAAATAGCTTTGCTTGAAGACAAAGCTAACAGCTTATGTGATCGAATTAGAAGAAAATTTAGGTGTACGATATCTTTATATGTTAATAAATATGGCAAGATATTATTAAATTATCACAGAATCACAGAGTATCAGGGATTGGAAGGGACCTTGAAAGATCATCTAGTCCAATCCCCCTGCCAGAGCAGGAACACCTACATCAGGTCACACAGGAACGCGTCCAGGCGGGTTTTGAATGTCTCCAGAGAAGGAGACTCCACAACCTCTCTGGGCAGCTGGTAAATTATGTATTTGAAATAAATAATATATCTCTTTAGTAGAAAAGAAAAATAAATAATGTTTGAAAAAATAATTTAACATAGAAAATGTGATCCTTTCTCATAGACTATAATCTTCAAGGTTTGAGGGCGAGGTGTTTTGATTGTGTTTTCCTTTTTCTTGCCTTGCGTGTGTGTGTGTGGTAAAAGCCCATGCTGTAAGATGTAACTCCTTTGCATTACTTTGCCTCACCTATAGAGACAACTTTCTGTCTACTGAAGTTAAAGCTACAGGGATTTGTTTCTCTTTGTGGTGAATTTCCTATAAAACATTAATCCCATCAAAACTGAGAAAACCCAGCACATATTATCAGTACTCCTTTCTTATAGAATTGTTCATTGTTTGACATTTTAAGTTTATTTCTTTCCTTCCATCTCTGTGTGGCCTGTGACCACTAATAGAACAGATTCAGACTCAGTTTATATTGCATTATCATCTGGGTTTTTTTTGTTTTTGTTTTTGTTTTTTGTTTGTTTGTTTGTTTTGTTTTGTTTTGTTTTGTTTTGTTTTGTTTTATTTTCCTGCCAACGTTATATATGTACATGTAGCTAGGAGTGATCTAATTAGTTCTAATAGTTTCAATGTAAAACCTTTCTGAATAGAATAATGTGTTACTCTTAAAAATACTTTGCATACCTTCTTAGTCTAAGTTTTACAGCCTTACCTAGTGTCATAGCTAACTATCTGAGTTACTTAGTACTAACCCTAGTTATACTGGATGAACTGCAACTTGAATATTTCTAGACATGATTACAACGTTATTTTTGTGGTAATCCAGGGCAGATACCGTTACTAAACTCATATTTATTTATTTATTTAAACTTACTGTGATCGTATACAAAAAAATATCTGGTTGAAATATTGTTATTCTGTTTCTAGCAAAAAGAAGTGAAGAGACCATGCCCAGAACCACAGAAAACATTGATAACAAACTTAAGAGATACAAGTAAGAATACAGCTGGTCAAACGAAGACTTTAAATCATCTCTCTGCCTTTTGACATGCAAGCTATGTAGTTTGCCATGTATTTTTCTTTGGCTACTGGACTACAGATCATTTAAAGAAATAAAAGAAAAGAGATTTCATAGATTCCAGAAATTGAGCGTGCTTGTGCATCAACATAGTGCATGTGCATGCATACATGTGTGGATTACATTTCAAGAATTGTTTGAACTGTTTTATCCAATGTACTGTGTTATACAAACATAATCAGTCAAGAAAAAATACCAAGCTACTTTGCATGTAGCAAAAATCCATTTTATCCTTCCATTAGCAGTTGAAGGGCTGATATACCAGTCATTATATGCTCTGCAGGGCAGTGAGAAAATGCTTTGCTTAGTATTTATTTTAAAAACTATGCAGATGTACACTGGAATAATTTGTTAGCCCTTCACTGAGTACTACATACACAGAGCAATATTTGACACACCATGGTACAATTAAATTATTTTAAATGCTTCTAAACTAACATCAAATCACTTTCTGAGACTAATTATATTGAGAACAGGCCATGGTATTATTTAAGAAAAAAAGTTATATTGGCCAGGTATAATATACAAGACATTTAACATAGGTTTTCGTGATATTACTCCTATAAAAATAAGACAAAATACTTAACTCAAATAAGAACAAAAATCACTTAAAGACATGTTAAACCTGATGGGCCATATCCTCCTATTAGATCTACCACTTCTGGTTCCCTGAGGCTTACAGTCATGAAGCCTTCCTTGCACATTGAAAAGGGAAATTTTAATAAAAACTGGAAAGGCAAAACCCATAAGAAATGCATATGAATTTTAAATATCCCAAATCACATATCATCCATGAACACAGATACTATTCTTAGAAAAAATTTCACCAATATTAAGTTACAGGTAATTTCACTAAAAACCTCAGAAACACTATACAACAAGTGTGATCTTCACAGAAGAGAATTATGGTGTGTGAAGAACCCTTAAAAATACTGAAACACTGGCAGGAAGAATGAAAACAAAGGGTACAGTCTTAAAACTTCCTGTAACTCTCGCATTAGAGGTCAGAGAAAAAGAAACGGAGATTTCTTTCCTAGTAATCATAAAGGATTTAAGATGACTTAAATTTAGGCTTTTGGCTAAATTAGGGGGGGAACGCATCCTATGAGATAAAGATCAAGAAAAAGCAATATAGCTCCAGCAAGAGATTCCTTATTCTCCCCCTGAAACAGTTTTTTTTTCTTCTAACATCATTATGACTTTTATATTTTTTATTTAGTTTTTATTTTTCCAGGAAACTCTTTAGATGTGAAGGTGTTTCTGGCCAATGTAGTCTGAGCTTTTCTGTGCATGTTACTGTCAGTTTCTGTTTAACAAAGGGGCTTCCTTTATTTTCAGGAGGACCTGTATGGGTGTCTCCAAAAGGAATCAAGCTACCTTTTAAATTTTCTTTGTCTTCCCCTGGAGCATCTCCCTGATTCACGCACTCTCCATTTGCTGTGTTAAGGTTTCAGACCATTCTTGAACTTCATTCTTTCTATCACTTACATCTAGTATGCCAGTTTAACATGATCATCAAGAGGAGACAAAGAACTCCTCCTCTAGGGCCTGACACCACTAGGCAGAATTGAGATCATATAATTTCTTCACTAAGAGGGTAATCAGTCACTGGAACTGACTCCCTGTAGAAGTGTTCATGGCACCAAACCTGTCAAAGTTAAAGGAGTTGTTTGGATGATGCTCTTAGTCACATGATCCAGTTTAAG
The DNA here is from genome assembly GCA_013400055.1 of Nycticryphes semicollaris. Taxonomy (NCBI): domain Eukaryota; kingdom Metazoa; phylum Chordata; class Aves; order Charadriiformes; family Rostratulidae; genus Nycticryphes; species Nycticryphes semicollaris. The sequence goes on along the minus strand of VXBJ01002853.1, from coordinate 118,379 downwards.
TAATCCTGTCAGGAAGAGGGAGTTGGACGCGATGATCTTTATGGGTCCCTTCGAACTTGAGATATTCTCTAATTCTATGAATTTAAATACTTATTGGCGATTCAGCACTACTCAAAAGTAGAGTCACTGTATGCAAGTAATTTCTATTTTTTTTGAAGTTTTTCTGTCTCTTCCTTAGATGACCTTCTGTCTGCTTTATATTTCTTTGGATCTCCTAGGAAATGATGATTCAAAGAATTCCTAGGTTATATTTTGGCTTGGGATTAGGATGTAAAACTTCCTTCAAAGTGGAAATACCTTCTATAGGTCAAGCGGGGAACAAAATCAAATCTTGATTCAGAGTGTTGCTGCAAGTTTTGTTTTTTTTTCATTTTGGTGTTCTCACACCTTTGTCTAGTTTCTTCCTACTTCCAGTGCCCACGTTCATTCTAATTTTCTTTACCTTGATCTGCTGTGCAAAAATCACAGCCAAATCAAAAACAACAGTAAAAGTATGTAAGACTATTCTTACTCTAAATGGGTAAACAGAGCTGCATGACACTGAAGCAGAGTCTTTTTAAATGGATCAAATGAACTCACTCAGTTTTTTATGGTAGAATATCCTGTGGTATAACACCTGCCTGAAAAGACAGAAAGCTATGTCCGATTCCTTTCTCTACCTGAAGATAATTAAATTAATATCTCCATTTCTCTAGAAAATGACCAAGCACTAAGCTGCAGAGTATTCCAGAATGATGTTGCTTAACTTTTGATTATTCTTAAGTCAGTGATGATATTTTTCAAGCAGTACCAGTGACATAAACATGGAATAAAGCCCAGGCATAAAAGCTGTTTTTCAGTCATTCCACAACACTTTGACATCATTTGTTGAAAAGTTTGTATAAATAATGATGTTCAGGAGATGCTGATTTTTGTCTACTTTTACCTCTAAAACAATAGTAATTAAAAAACCCCAGGAAACTGTTACAGTTTTCTCTGGTTTCAAGAGAAGGGCTTCAAAAAAGAACAAAATGTAAAATTCTTTTAGAATACCTTTCTGAAAGATATTCTCTAAGAATTATGAGATGTTTCTTAGAAGCTTTTGATAAAATATTATGCCCTACATAGTGTAATGGGTCAGAATAGCCTTAAAATAGACTGTCATAGAAACTAGGGCAAAGGGGTAGGAGAAGAAAAAAAAATTAAAAGCTTGGCAGAAGAAAGTTATGGTAATAAGAAATATCTTCATTCATTTATTATCAAGGCTTTTCACAGGCCAAAACATTGGGCTTAAACCAGTGTATTTTGAAAATGACACTGATTTGCATGTTTAACTGAAGAGCTAAAATAAGCAGATGGTTGCCCATCTGCCATCTGTCTGTCTGCCAATGTCCAAGAAAGCACAGTTCAAAACAGTGTTTGAGGTACCTCTATGCAGCAAATATTAGCAACCGGAAGGTTTTTTCTGTGTGAATGCTTGCTACACAGTTTAGGAAATGCTCAGAAATCCTCAGTCTGACAGAAGAAGTAATAAGTTGATTACCAAAAATTATTCTCTGCATTCCTTTTTATACATGTCAACTTTTTCAAGACTCATGTGGTGTTTCTTCTAATAACAATAAGGAATCTTCTGTTATTGGTTTTAAGATGAGGAAACAAGTGGATACCACTTACTGGTAGGCACCCAACTCTAACATAAATCCTTGTGTAGAGATAGAAACAAAATGTCACTTCAAAGAAATCTAGGCAAGCACTGTAGTTGCATATATGGCACTAAAGCAAAAATATTACTCAGATAATTAGAATTTGAGAAATTCGTGGATCATTTTTATGCAGAAACATGTCAAAAACAATTGACATATGATATATATAGAGAAAAAAAAAAGAAACCTGATATATTAAATTGATAATTTATTTGCATTTAGCTTTACATTTATATTTGCCAGGATGATGATGCTGCTGCTTATTATTATTATTTCCTGACACTTAAGAGAAATATGTGCTGAATTCAATAATAAAAATACATAAATATTTCCTGCCAGAAAAGCAATATGTATCTGAGTACAGAAGCAATATTGTAGTTACCTAGACTACCTGCAAAGTAATAGGCATCCTCTTGTTCTTTGGATATGTACTTCTGTGTACAGCACTGCTGTACTTTGAAAAGTGAGTCAGTGACAATGACATCATCGGGTTCCATATTTATCCTTCTCTCAAAGCCTACCATAAAGCATTTTCTTTGTAAGTCAAAGTGTGCTTTCTACAACTGTTAGCCCTGAAGCTTTAATCTAAATTGTAAAAAACAAACCACACACTTACCTAACAATCTTGCAATCAGGGATTACCGGGTTGTATCATTATTACATTATTGCACTGGATTTTTTTTTATTACTGGACTATATTATCATGTCCTGGTGATGCATTAAACAGAAAATCTTATAGAATAGTTTTGAATAGTTGCTAACTTTTTTTAGCAACAACAGCAAAAGTAAAATTTATTAAATGTCTAAAATTTAAGAGAAGTCTATTTTTAATGGGTTCCACTGGTTATTTTGACCATATTTCCTACACTAAAATGAACACTACAAAGCCGACTTATTTGGTAAGAAAGAAAGCTTTTCTGATGTTATGTAATACAAGAAAATAGTTTAACTACATGAATTTTATATTTATGAGTATATATATGAAAAATATAATAAGAAAATAGTTATGTTGTTACTAGATTCAAGAAACTTAATAGTTTATGATTTACAGACATTTTGGTGAATATTTGGGGGTTTTATGGAAATTTTTCTGAAAACTGCATTAAAAATTTTCACAAACAATTATTTAATCAGTTATTTTCAACAAAATTAAATGCTTATTTTTTTATTATTTATAATGCGGCATTTTTCCTCTGTAAAAGGTTGTGGTTGTCTACTGAGGAAGAAGAAATATCATCACATTTAAATAGGCAAACAACGATGATAATAAACATGCATAACGAAAACACTATTTAACCCATGATTTTGAGATCTACCATCCTTTGTTTAAATTATTTTGAGAACTGAATTTCAGTTCAAATTGTAGAATGCAGGCTATGGAATATTGCAAGTAAGTACATGGAAAAATTGAAGACAATGAATACATTATTTTATTGATTAAAGGGGCGAGGAACATTGTTGTTTGGAGGGACTAATTGTGTGAGTAGCACTGAGTATGACAAAAAGAGGAAACAAATGAAAACTAGAATGGAAAGGTATTTCATTCTCAAACTATAATACTGATTTTCATACTATGTGACAGGCTACATTTAATTTTTTTTTTTTTCACCAAATAACCTCATAAAGAATCAAATATCTTCAGATAGAATGAAGAAGGCAGTCTCAAACTACAGTTTAAATGCTACCATCCCCTTCTTCATAAATAAATAAAAATTAAAATTTAAAACATCTGTCTTGAGGGATAAGAGCATCCAAGGTAAACAGAATGAAACACATGAAACAAAGGGAGCTGGATGGGATACTGTTCAGTAAGGTTAGGAAGCAAGGATGAGCCTGAATCATTTCAGTATTACTAATAGCATATCTTTTGAGCCACATGTTTGAAATTAACTATGAAGCCAACACTGACAACACGAAGCTTCTATAAAGAGAACGATAAAGTTTCCTTGCAACTGCCAGCTGGTTAAAATAACATTTTTCTCTCCCCTTAATTTATATTCTTCTTCCATATATGTAACCACAATATAGGTTTTTATTTTGGTTGCAGGTGCATTTAATATGAGAGGTTATAACATCTGTTTGATAATAATTTTTACACAGTAGATGTTAAAAGTCCTGACACACAGAGTAATAAAGTCAAATTAGAAATCCACTTAGAAGACATCAGCTGTTTCCTTCATCATTCTTCCATTTTTTGAAAATGCTGGAAAAAAATTCTAATATAATATTTTTATTGTAAATTTTATTCTTCTCCAAGTTCTTCCACTTTCAGCAAAGAAAAGGAGAAGAAAAAATAGGCCAAATTCTATGTGAATAAAGAGTCAATGAGAAACCTATGACATCTAACAAAAAGTCAAGTTCTACCAGGTAATAGGAGTGGGATACTATCACCCCTATACCCTTTATTTTCAAAATCATGATGATAAGAACTTGTTATCCAACTTAAAATAGTGGTTTCATATTCAAAGGACTATTTGTTCTGTGGATATGAAAATGAAATTACAACATTCTTTATTCCTGAAATATGCTTAAAATAAAACCTTCTTGGAGAGCTCTTGCCCAGCAAAAAATATTGTAACACAATATTTTTATAGAGCAAGAAAGACTGAGAAAGATAATTGAACAGTAAAACAATTAGACGTTTGCAGTCATGACCGTGAGATCAAAAGTGAATCTCCAAAAAGACAAAATGCTCTCAGCAGCTTGCAGATTTCCTTTTAAACTTCCACAATTAAAACGAAAAAATTGCTGCAGGACCTAAGAGCAGTAAACAGTTTGTGCACAACTTATATCCTCATTTTAGTCCTTCCTCCATTATAGGAATTCCAAGAATTACTTTTGTAGTCTCCTTCTAGATCTGAGCAATTGTCCTGAGATACCACCATATGTATCTTTGACCTTATTTCAGAAGAGACTTGTTCATTTAATGATTTGCATATAGAGTATTTAAATCCTTATGGTAAGCCAAGTTAATCAGGAAATAATCAAGAAGAAAAATAATAAGGCCATCACTAAACAAGTTATCTTTTAGTGAAGACAATACTTAAAAAAAGGTCAATGATTTATAAGATTTTGTTTCTAAAATGAGGGAAAAAATTATTTGAAAAGACAGTAAATTTTTTTTCAGATATGTTTTATAGGGAAGATGAGTATAAGACTCAGGGAAATGGCAAAAATTAGAAAGATTGTGAATATCAGGTATCATTGAATTTTATTGAGTGCTGTCTATATTTGGATCATTTGGACTATAAATATTAGTATCATTATAACTGAACTGTTGTAATTCATTTATGAGATCACCAATAGCTTAATTATACTGACTGACTGACATTAAATATATACATACATTATATATTTAAGCTGTGATTCTTTAGCCTGAATTCAGTAATGTGTATTCTGATGAGCCTTTCTTTGGAGAGACTCTGAGAAGAGAATACTAGTATTAACTCCAGAGGGACTGTCTCGCTGATAACGGAGTCCACAATTCTCACTCCAGGAAAGTTTTTAAGGGATCCTGTTTGGCATACCCATAGATATTTTGTACATAGCATGAAAGCAGATGGCATTGACTATAATCAAATTAATGTCAAACCTGTTGTCCTGGTTCTGTTCAGTAATTTTACTTTTTAGCTAAGTGTATTCTAACTGAACTCTCTGAAACTCTCTCATATTATCAGCATATTGTGGAGACGTCATTCTTAGAGTGATAAAACCTGATCAGTTGCAACTTATGCCAAGGAATGGTACACAGAGAAGTTATTGCTTATACTTATTGGTATAAGATCCAAGGTCAGCTAACTTCATTATTTGCCCTGGTGGAGGGTCAGAAGCAGAAAAGCATAAAGAGATTATACCTGTGGGGAGGAGCAGGCAGGACAGGTGACCCAAAACTGACCGGCAGGGTATTCCATCCCATCTGCATCATGCTCAGTATAAAAGCTGAGGGATCAAAGGGTCAAGTCTCCTTCTTCAATGGCCAGTGTCTGAGGAGGACTCTGTCTGTTCATATGTCTTTAGTCCTGATCTGTGCATTCCTCAATCCAGATCCGGAATCCGGTTCCCATATGTCACTCAGTCCAATCTGGGATGTTCCCAGTGCCTGCCAGTGACATGATCGTCATCTTGGATGCTTGATACAGTTTTGTATATATTGCATATATTATTATTTTATTTTTCTTTAAACAATAGCTTCCTCCGTGATTTCTCTAGAACGTTTCAGAGTTAAATGTACATTCATTGTTGTTTATTTCTAAGATCTGAAGTTGTTGCAGTGTTCATGTTTTCTTTAGTTTCAGAAACGTTGATTTTTACCTCCCTTGAGGAAGATATAAGCTTTTTCCAAAGCATCTTTATTATCTCCTAAATGTTCAAATCATTGCTGTAGTTATACTATAAATAAGGGATAAAATTGGTGGTAGAAGTGTCTTTCAGTGTTTTAGCATACCTTATTGAGGGAGATTTCCAAAGTTAGATAGTGGCATACTCTTAAACCATAGTGTTGCTAATACTGACCATAAGTACATTTTTCAGATATGAAAAGCACATTGATTACTAGAAAAAAAAAAATAGTACTGTATAGGGTAATCAGAAAAATGTACAATCAAGTTTATTATGATAAAACAACTTACATGTGCCACAGAAATGAAAGAAAACTCTGCTATCAAGTTTTTCAATTCCTTCTCACAAACAGTTTTTTGGAGGGCATAGTCAGTTCCAAGTGGTTCTTGCAGGGACAATCAAAGAGGAAGTTTAAAAAAGAAATATGCTTTATGAAGAGCAAAAGAAAACCAACCAGAACCCCCTGAGCTAGAATCAGGGAAACTGCTTGCATATTAAGGAAGTAACACAAAATGCTCCCTAGTGTTCTTTCCTTAGCATCTCTGTAAGAGAGCTTAGCTATTAAGGAAAACTTCTGATGCAGTAGATAACATTCCTCCTTTTTTTTTTTTTTATTGGCTCCCCACACCCCCTTTTTTTTCTTTCTTTAAGTAATTGATGATGCAAATTCCATACAGTCAGTGTGTTCAAGACAATTTAAGAAGACATGAACTTCTTAAAGGAAAGACAGAAGTGCTTACAGGTTTTTATGATGGCCAGAATAGTCTTCTCTTATAGTGGGTATCTGAATATCTTTTATAGACCACAAGAGATACTTCAGCCCCAAGCAAACTATTTGACTGTAAGAACAGATGTTAATTTAACAGTGCAGAATATTTTGCAAAGAACTCTTTCCCAAGCCAAAATACAAGACTGTGAAGTAGGTACATTTCGCCAGTGAACAGGGATGGTACAAATATTTTAAAATGCAAGAGAGTTCTTGCTGAAAAGACAGTCTTAAATATTTTAATAGTGTTGTCATGGTAAAAATTATCTGGTATAACCAATTCTTTTTCATCAACAAAAACATCATGTTGAATACTGTCCAAAAAATTATCTCCCATTAAAAACAAACACTATGCCATAAAACCCAACAACCAAAACCAAATCCCCCAAAACTCACCAAAACCCTCAAAACAACAAGAACAACAATAAATCAATGACTCTTATTAGTGTTGTCAGACTCTTAAGCATGATCAGTTGATCACGTCTTCCAAAAAGGACTGTAGACTGCTGGCTTCATTTGATTTATTTCCTGCTCTAACATCAAAATTAACACTTCATTAATATATCTTCTCTCACTTTTGTCATTCTCTTTTAATTAATAAGCCATAAAATACTGCATGTCAATGACAATTGCATATCAATGCTCACCATTCACCTTGCCCCACCTTGCCTCTTTCTTCCATTTTCTTTGTAGAAAATAACAATTTCTGGAACCATAAATTAACACAGAACACATATACACACTAAACAGAAGAAAAATAGATGGCTAAAGAACTAGGAGGAGGGTTTATTCCTACCTTTACATCAACAATGATGTTTTGGTACCACACAGGTACTTAAGCACAACTTATAATTGTTTTTAATCTTTCATAAAATTGGAAAATTGTATTGATGATGTTTTCAGTTTGGCCATAGCAGAACTGAAATAATCATGGCATTCATTAATGATCTGAATTTTTCTTTGTAGTAAAAGGAGCATCTTACCAACCTAGAGTATAATTCTTTGTACAGGTTTCTCAGTTTTGCCACATCCCCTTTGGGTACTGATCACAAATATACATCACTGTGTGTGCTTAATGTACTGAAAATTATGACCAAAAAAACCCCCAACCAGCAACAAACCTCCAAAAAAACGCACATATGGGAACTTTTCATGTCCCTCCTAGGAATACTGGCTGTGAAGGAATGCTAGATGGTCTGGACCTTCTCTTTCATGAGTTTCACGTGATGCTTTCATAAGCTCTATATGTCTGCACTGTCAAAAAGTCTAATGGAAAGGAATAGTCTGAAATGAACTGTCAGTATTGATAGTTAAGCTGGGACATTTAAGATAAGCTCTCATCCTTTTGGAAGTTATTGTTATTAGGGATAGAACTACACTGTCATATTTGGATGAACTTTCTTGCATAATGGGGCTTAGGTGTTTTTTCGAGCAGCCGGTTAAGTGCTACACTGAAAAGAATTCACAGTGTGGCTATTTACTTAAATCTATTGCCATACAGCTGTGATGTCATATTTATTTTTCAGTTATATATCCGAGTTTATTTTCAAGTTACATATAATGTACACCAAGCAAAGCTAGCAAGAGTGTTGACTATGTGAATGGAGAAGAACGGTCACAAAATCACTGCTGCGTGCTGTTGCTGTCTTCTAGTCTGGGATAACAGGATTAAAAAAAAAAATATATATACTGCTGAAGCCAATTTTCTCATCTGTCCTACATTATCTCTCTTTACATCTTCTTAGGTGAGAGGGAAGGAGAGGAAATTTCGCTCTGACACTTACTGAGTCACATGTTCTCACAAAAATCTTTGGCCTTAGTTTAATACTCAATGCTCTCATCACCTTTCAGTTAGATGTTTCATCTTACCTTTTGAGGTTTCTGCCCCAGCCTTATAAAGCCTCTTCTGGGTGTTTTGATCTTTCATCTTCCACACCAAATGCTTCTTCCCATGGGGTTAAAGGAGGAGGAAGCAATGTTATTGCTTTTACTCAGGCTTTGCAGCACAGATTTAATCATACACACGCTCTGCTGGAAGATCCTCCCAAGTTCATTTTAACAGCTCAGATTTTTCTCTAAACTTCTAGATAACCTTTCTTACTGTCTAATTTAGATTAGGCAGTGCTTTAGATGTGCCTTTAATGATCAAAGTCAGACCACAATGAAGTTTCTACAGACATCACCTATGGTCTGGTTTGCATAACAAGATCCCTGGGGCAGTTTTTTTTAAGATATCCTTCTTTTTTGTATCCTTGAACTGAAGACTCTGTTTTCTCCTCTCAATTACCAGCTGTGAAATTCGATGTGTGTGTCCTTAATATGTGAATGCAATTGGTCTCTTAAAGGTCTAGAATAAGTGATATTAGTTGCAGCCAAAAACACTCCAGGGTGCAAAACTGAATATAATATTTTCATGCATATACAGAAAGAAAGCACCTCAGGACTAGCCTCAAATGAAGAACTATAATTGCAGAACTGAAGGAATTTAAAACTAGCAAGGTATGGTGAAAGCTCAACAAATAAATCAGAAGACAGCATGTAAGCATCCCAAGGCATTAAACCCTGATATTAAAGCAAAGACCAAATCCAGGAAACTGTATATATAATACAGAAGACTTTATTGTGGATTCACTGTAGAGATATCTAGAATTTTTTATTTAAAATAACCAGAGTGGTTGGAAAGCTAGACATTTGTCCCCCAGGGAAAGAAATAATTTGCAAAAGCACAGGAGAGCCAGGAGTCTGTAGTCTTCTTAGGAGTTTGATTGTATCAAGAGACAGGACTTTAAAAAGATTAGGTAAAGAAGGGATAGCAGTTGCATGTGGTCTGTTCTGTAACAGCTTAGAAAAAAACCCAGCCAACAACGTTAAAAAAGAAATAAATCCCCATTGCTCTATGTCACTAGAAAAGAAAACTTGTCAAAAAAAGAGTGTCAGACAATAAGTCTAATATTTAAAATAGAAGTCAAAATACAAGTTATAAATGTCTGAAAAGATGATTGTTCTCTCATTATTTAAGGATTGTGAGTTCAAAAGAAAGCATTATGATCACATAAATCACATAAAAATGGTAGTTTAATTTCTCCTTTTTTTGGTAAATACTGAAAATATGTTTCAAGAATGAAAGGTATGACTGGTAAATTTCACCTTAATAAATGCTATGAGTTAAAAAAGAAAAGATGGAATAAATACCATGAGTAATTTTTGTTTTTCAAACAGGTTATTGCAAATGAATTAGTAAAGACAACCACCATGCCTTGTAAATTGTGTGTATACACAAGTGTCAGTACAAAATCCCATAAATAAGGGTGATACATTTTTTTAAATAGTATGGCAGCAACAGGTTCATTGATATTAGTGTCAATCTAAATATACAAATCTCTGAAATGGGCAAGGACAAAAATGCCATAAAAACAGACAGAAGTAAGCAATCTGAACAGTTTACTGAGGGAAATTTGGAAGAGTGCCTACAGAAGGTGGAAGTAAGAACAGGTAGCCTATCGAGGCAGACAGGGATCAGATTATGAAAGCTAAAGTCCAGAGTTACATCTGGTCAGGGACATCAAGGGCAACAAGAAAAGCTTCTACATGTATGTCAGTAACTAAAGGAAGGCTAGGAAAAATGTGGGCCCTCTCCAGAAGGAAAAGTGAGACCTGGTCACCCAGGACATGGACAAGGCTGAGGTAATAACAACTTTTGTGCCTTGATCTTCACTGGCAAGTTCTCTAGCCACAAATCCTGAGTAGCAGAAGGCAATTTGAAAACTTTTGTCAACTTTCTATCTGCCCCATAACCTACCTGAATTTAAAGCAGGATGGGTATGTCCTTCCCCCAGCATGTGGAGTCAAGTGGGAAGGGCATCGGAGTGTCTGGAAAGAGCTGGAAAGAAGCCCTTGCTTCACAGGCGAGTGCCTGAAACTGGCCCACGAGGGACCAACTTCTCTATGCACCATGTGACATTCTTGTACCTCCAGCCTGAGTCTGACATCTGACATTAAGTTCTGCAATCTGGGTGACCATTCTGTATCATAATGAAACAGAAGGGTGTCATGCGCTGCTGGCTCAGTTATGCTTTTTTGTGAGCATCAAGTTATTTCCAACAAGTACAAATTTCGCTGTTTCACATGCTGAGCACTCTGAATTCCTGACTTGAGGCTGGTATAAATCAGGCTTTCCATATGCTTTTACCTACTACATGCTTTTTCCTTACAGCTCTAAGGCTTTACAAAAATATTTAACTACTTTAAAAAAAACAATGTTTTAGTAGAATGATAAAAATAATTTTCTTCCTGGGTGGCTTTTGTGGAAGTCTTTAATAAGCAGTCTTCACATACAAATATGGTGCTACCATATTATATTTTACATTATATTTTATTGATTTTTCATGAAAATATAGCAGAACACTTTGTTTGGTGAGTTTTGCTTTTAGATTTTATTTCTGAATTGCCTTTTACCAATGTAGAGAAAAGGCATTGAAAAGTTAATTACATTTTTTTATTCCTTTGAGAGGCAGAAACAAACTATTAAACTACTTAATAATAACGATAATATACAGTTATGTATACTTGCAAGGATAGTAAAGTATATAAACATTAATCAGTCAGTAATTCACACATGGAAAATATTACCCCATAATAGTATTCTGCTAATTAAACAAAAGAGGAAATTGCAGTACAAAAAATTAATTACAAGAAGCAAAATGATACAAAGACCAGAATATTCATGATTTCTACAGATCTGTTGACATAAACAGAATTCTTATAAGCAGACTTCTTCCCTTCTCTGTAAAAAATCAATAGCTTTTATGAGGCATGCGTTAACAGTAAATTAATTAAGAAGTACACAGGAAGAATTGATCAGCTGAGCAGCTGATCCGAAGTTTTCAAGTATTGCCAACCAGTTTTTGGATTGTAAATTAACATATTTTTCCTCTTTTTTGGTGGGGAGAGCAGTTTCACTGCATCTCAGAATCATAGTATGCTTGCAAGGCACCTTTGGAGATTATTTAGTCCAACCATCCCTCCTAAAGCAAGTTCACCTAGAGCAAGTTGGGCAGGAATGGATCCAGGCGGGTTTTGAATACATCCAGAGAAGGAGATTCCACAACAGCTCTGGGCAGCCTGTTCCAGTGCTCTGTCAACCTCAAAGTAAAGAAGTTTTTCCTCGTGTTGAGTTGGAATGGAAATTCCTGTGTTCCATTTTAGGCCCGTTTCCCCTTGTCCTGTCAATGGGCAGCACTGAGAAGAGTCTGGCCCCATCCTGTTGTCACCCATCCTTCAGATGTTTATAATTATTGATGAGTATATAGTGAATGATATATCACAATATACATATCACAAAGTATATATTCACTATAAAAATTCTTTTTATTCTGCATTATCTGATCTTTCCCTTGTTCTTCTTTCAAATCTGAAACTCCTAAGTTTGAAATATTATGACTGTTACCTTCTTGTTGAATTGACTTATACAAAATTCTAAATACATCTATGATCATGATTTTATTTTCTCTCATTTTGAGAGGTTGAGATTAATGAAATAAATTTAGGAAGAAATCACAAGTCAATGCTGTATGCTTGACAGGATGGTTAGTACCTTTCAAACCTAAAACTGGAACATTGGCAGTTCCAGATTAACTGTTTTCCTATCTCCCCAGAACAACTCAAGTCAAATCTGTTTCCTCCAGGGTAGAAGAAAACATGTCCATTCTGGGTTTTTTTTTCCTCTTACTAAGAAATTCTAAGTAATGTAATACAAGATTTTACCATCAATCCTGTTAATTATGAAACAGGAAGATTAATTTTGTATCAGACACTACATTAATGATGCTGCCTAAGAACATTAAGCTCACCAGACACTGGTCATCAGAGAGCATGACAACAGAACATCCTTTGGGAAGAGAATTCAGATAGATGCAGTATGGAGTTAATGAAAATGGGAACGAGATGGGAATATGTATGCTGGGAAAATGAAAAAAAATATTTCATGTTCTCCCCAAAGAACTATTTTTTCTTATTATTCATTTGCACTTCTGATTAGTAGCCAATTAACCTCCTCTTCACAGTTTCCTACTATCACTGTATAACAAATAGCTCTTGCTCAATAATACTTTGTGGTGAATGCATGCCTCCTACCTTATTATTTTCTCATTGATTATTCCAAATTAAGGCAAAAACAAAACAAAACAAATAAACTATAAAACCTCAAACAAATGAAAACTTTAGAAGACATTAAGACAAAATTACAAACAACCTTTAATATGCAGAGCCATCCAGACTACTTGCTGCCTGGGAAATACAAATTTTTGAAGATCTGAATGCTAGTGCATTCCATAGGTGTTTTATGCTGTTGCTGATTTTGTTGACCACTGTATCTTCAAATATTTTTCCTTTTTTTATTGATGTAAATATATATATATATATANNNNATATTTATAGTATTTATAATATTTATAGTGTTTATATTTATATTTGTATTTATATAGACATAACACCTCTTCACTGTCACTTAGTATTGATTAAAGATAAATTTGAGAGCAGGGGATGTTTTCTACTTGCCCTCTAGACCATATAAATATCTTATAAATATCTACAATTACAGATTATCTAAACCTCCTCTACCAGACACAGCTTCATTAAAGTTAACTATTACTACTGTATGTGCAACTGTGAAATACATCTACAGTCAAAACATAACATTTATATAGAGAGTGCAATGTTCTCCAGGCAACACCAAAACTATTTTGTATATATTGGTATTTCCGTGCTGTGAATGACAAATGGGTTAGCTCCACTGCTTATCTTACTAATGTGGACCCTCTTTTTAAGTTAAGCTAATTTATAAACAGTTTTCCAACAATGTCTTTTGAGATGAGCATTAATTGGGCTTTCGAGAGATGTACCATATTCTATAAACTACTATTCCAGATACTTCTTTCCTCTCCAGTAGCACTGATATCAGGATGAGGAAGGAGCAGTAATGATTTCAAAGTTAAAATTTACCTAATACATTTTCTATTTCTTTCCTTAGATTGATCTTCTGTGTGACCGGAAACTGAATACGGAAAAAAATCCTGAAATCAGGTTTGTTTTCCTGTTTCCTGTTCCTGAGTGTTGTGATTGTACTGCATACCAGCCTGTCGGTCTTCACTTGTGCCACAGAGAAATTTGGTGAAGCTGCTGCTAAAAATTGTAATCATACAGCTTGTACTGATACTGTGCTTTGGTACTCCCATTTTTATGCTTCCCTAAGGAGAATCAGGGATTCTCCTATAACTGTAACTAAATGTGCAGCAAAGACACAAGACACTTTCTATAACCCTTTTCTTCCCTGTTGATGTCCCACCAGCAAAAAAGAACCCTATCTACTGTTTGTTAGAGACTTAATATAAAAAGCATTCTTCCCCTTCCCCTGTAAATTGCCATCCCTTTAGTGCTTAGTTTAATTTACTGTTCCCTGAACTTTTTGCTTCTGTCTTCTTTCCCACAGTTTTGACTTTCACTGGCCTTCTGACTGCTATGCTATAGTTAGCAAGATCTGCAGCTGTTGTAAGCAATCCTCCCTGTGCCCTGTTTTCTTCCTTTAGATGGAAGAACAAGTCAGCATTAGAAGATAAAAGAGAACAGAGAAAAGTGGCAAGCATGACAACCGTTAGGGATAAAAGTAGTAGAGAAAAAGACAGAGAAAAAGGAATAAGATGAAGACACAAAAGAGGTAGCAATTTGTGATTGAGCTGAATGACAGAGTAAGAGAACATCTTATTTTGGAAATATTTGCCAGTATTTCTCAGTATTTTACAGAGTGGAAGTTTCAGTCCAACAGACAGGATGACATATATGGGATGAAGGAAAAATCCAAAAGATATTTCAAACTCATTGCTTTAGATTTACACATTGGCCATGACCATATTAAGCATAGGGTAAAACTTAGGACTACACAAGCAAAAAGATGAACTTGATTGTCCATGAAAAACGCTTTAATGTCTTATATATAGGCTTTTGCTAACAATCCTTTCTCCTCATGACCTGTAGTGCTTACTTTTTAATTTTTATTTTTTTTTTTTTTAAAAAAAGCTGCTAAGTAAATCCTGGGACAAGTGAGTTAATGGTTATGGAACCAGGCTAAGTGCCTGATATTTTGTAATCGATTTTCCATTGTCAGTCACCATATGGATATTACCTCATGCTCTCCACATATACAACTCAATTAATTTAGTCACATAATAAGATAGGAAAATAAGAATTATTTACTACAAAATAGAAATTTTTTTCTTCCCTCAGGATTTTAAAGCCATGCTTTAGTTTTCAATAAAAGTATTCTTTTTTCAGACACATAGACCAAGACCAAGGAAAGCATCTTCCCCATTAAAAAAACCCCACAAGATGAATAAAGTCACACAAGCTGATAAATGCACATTTTAGAAGTTAATTTTGAATTTCAAATGCTTTCTTTTACAAGCCCTTTACTTACATAGTATTTTCTTGGACATGTTAACACCCCTAAGATCTTGGTTTATGCTTCTTTTTCTATTATCTAGGTATTTCTATTTGCAAAGGTATATGAGAAGCTGCCTATAAAGCACTCTGCAGGAATAGTTCATTGCTGGCAGTACTATTTTTTCCCTTAAAACTTCCTTCCAGTTTCAACTATAGTCAGAGTAGCTGTAACCCTGAAGCTCAGGGTATTCTCCTTTACAGATGTGCAAGTTTGTTGATGACATCACAAGGGTATATACCACAAAAGTGTTATCATTAGTCTTCATCACTTTTTGCTTGAAATGTATCAGCAAAATCTAATTTTGTGCAAAGGTAGATGTCAATTACTGTAAGTAAGAATACACTAGATTTGGTCAAATGATTGTGTACTGTATACATGGGCCCAAGTGAAAATGTTCACGTAAACAAGGCAAAATGGGATGTCAAAAATTGAGTATTTTCTTACTTTTACATTTTCGAGTTATAGAGCTTTCTAAATCCAGAATGGCTATGAGATTATTTGCAAAATAAATCGAGGAGAAAAATGAAGTTCACACAAGAGTGATTTGTGGATTTAATCCCAAGCAGACCATTTCTCCTCACTGAGATCCCCAGTCTCTGAAATACTGATTCTAGCTTCAGTCAGAGTAGTTTAGGAACGGGCTGTGATTTTAACAGCTCTTTCCACTGAATTAAATTAAATCATTACCAATCATTCTTAAGTCCACATTTTCATAGTATTTTATAAGACAGTGAAACAGTTTTTGTCAGTACTGACAGGAAAACTGAGTGGTAACCTGGCTTTCATATCTCTTTTCTAGGGAAAAACGGCCAAAAAAAAAGTGCTAGGCTATAATAAGAGATATTCAGAGTCTTAAAAATATGTTTTAAATTCCTTAGTAGATCTGGTAGCATGTAAGTATTTATTTCCCTTTTAAATTCTCTAGCAGATATATGTATGATATTACCTTTCACACAACATAGGTAGAGTAATGGATTTGATGAATGGACCATTTGGTGGATAAGGAAGCGACTGGATGGCTGCACTCAAAGGGTTGTAGTTAATGGCTCAATGTTCAAGTGGTGGCCAGTGTCGAATGGTGTTCCTCAGGGGCTGGTACTGGGACCAGTGCTGTTTAACATCTTTGTTGGAGACATGGACAGTGGGGCAGAATGCGCCACCAGCAAGTTTGCTGACAATACCAAGCTGTGTGGCATGGTCAACACGCTAGAGGGAAGGGATGCTATCCATAGGGATCTGGACAGGCTCAAGAGGTGGGCTTGTGCAGACTTCATGAGGTTCAACCAAGCCACGTGCAGGGTCCTGCACCTGGGACATGGCAATCCCAAGCACAAGCACAGGCTGGGCAGGGAATGGCTGGATACCAGCCCTGAGGAGAAGGACTTGGGAGTGATGGTGGATGAGAAGCTCAACTTGAGCCATCAATGTGCGCTGGCAGCCCAGAAAGCCAACTGCATCATGGGCTGCATCACGAGAAGCACGGCCAGCAGGTCACGGGAGGTGATTCTACCCCTCTGCTCTGTGCTTGTGAGACCCCACTTGGAGTACTGTGTGCAGCTCTGGAGTCCTCAACACAGGAAATATATAGACCTATTGGAATGAGTCCAGAGGAGGGCCACGAAGATGATCAGAGGGCTGGAGCACCTCTCCTATGAGGACAGGCTGAGAGAGTTGGGGTTGTTCAGCCTGGAGAAGAGAAGGCTCCAGGCAGACCTTATAGCAGCTGTCCAATATCTGAAGGGAGCTTACAGGAGAGCTGGAGAGGGACTCTGTCAGGAAGTGTAGTGACAGAACAAGGGGTAACGGCTTTAAATTGAAAGATAGGAGATTTAGATTAGATACCAGAAACAAATTCTTTACTGTGAGGGTGGTGAGACACTGGAACAGATTGCCCAGAGAAGTTGTGGATGCCCTGGGAGTGTTCAAGGCCAGGCTGGATGGGGCATTGAGCAACCTGGTTTAGTGGGAGGTGTTCCTGCCCATGGCAAGGGGTTGGAACTCGGTGATCTTTAAGGTTCTTTCCAACTCTAACCATTCTATGATTCTATGAAATGCAGCATAATTTTAGAAGAGATGGGCATAATTTTTAAAAATTAAAGGATGAAAAATGCCATGTAGATCAACTGCTGTGCTGCCGTTTCCCAGTTGTTCACCAGTCATTCACTGTAGTCTCTGGATTATGAAAAAAACTTCACTGATTGTCATGTGAAGCTGTCTACAGAGTACTGAAATAAACTAAATAGTTTATGGGCAGTTTTAGAATGTTAGAATTTATTTCTGGCAAAAGTTTGAAACCTGAGAACAAGACAATGGGTAAACAAATACTTAAATACACAAAAACAAAGACTAATAATTTTGAGATGGTTGATTTTGTTGGTTTGTTTATTTGTTTTACTCAAAATAAGATCAATTATACTAAATCATTTTTCAACTACTTGACACTATTGTGAGGCTTGACTCTCAACACTAACAATAACAGAATTATAATAAAAGATAATATATCTGTTTGACTATAAATCAAATTTCAACAATAAAACAAAGCAAAGTGTTGCTTGCAATTTTTTATTTGTTTTCCCTTATTTACAAGCACTTTGGTTTGAGAAAACAAGATGACAACAGGAGTATCATACTGAGGAGAGCAGTACAAATTTGTTCCTTTGTATTACTTTGAATGATCCACACTAATTCACTCATTTACACTTTGCATACAGAACCCATTCCTGTCTCTCACCAGCTTAATTTAGTTGCCACTTTTAGTATCAAAAAGGACAATGAATAGTTTACCCCTATGCACCTTCTCCATTGCTTTCAGGTTTTTTTCATGTCATTTCTGTCCTGTTCGTCTTCAGCTGTCTTTTCTCCGGGCTGAAAGAAACCAGAAATATTAGAAGACATCTGTGAGGTCATCAAAAAATTATGAGATTGACTTGAAAATTTAAGAAGAAAAGTGAGAAGTATTTGGCTTTTTATATGTGCCTAATGTTTTCTGACTCTTTCAGGATCCTTGGAGATTACACTGACAATCTTTCTTCAGTGAATATGGAAATCACAATCTTTTTTTCTTGTTTTATAAAAATATGTAAACATACTCACTGAACCAGGGAGAGAAAATAGTATCTCTCTCTTTCAGAATATTCTTATCGCTTCGTGACAGAGGTACACTGTAATTCCCTCTCCCTATTTGCTGCCTCAAGGAATTATGATGATCCCAGAGAAATGGGACTCATGCAATGGGACCAATCAGACAGGCCTCTGATCTGATGGAACAAGAAGCTACACAGCAGATAGAAAGTCACTGGGGTCAGGTACCAGTTAAAAGAAGTCCGCAAAATCCTTCAGGACAAACCCTGAAAAACTTTCCTAAGGACTTAAATGGACACAATATGGATATTGCAGCTCTGTTCTAATGTTCATTACGAGTTTCTCCACTTCAGGGAAAAAGTTTTTGCTTTAGTCTAGGCTTTTGCTTATATAGGGAGCCCAAATTCTGGTTAACCTTAAAGTATGATATAATTAACTAACAAGCAGGGATCTTTTCCCTAGGACTGCTATGAATTTTATCCTCTGCGACTTGCTATTCATCTGCCCAGTTACAACTTTACTGTGGGGATGTACTTACCCCGTAAAAGCCCCTAAATGTTATCCCTTTAATGCTTTCAGACTCGTTATTACTGTTTATGGAAACATATTATTGTATACACCAGAGTCCAACTGAAACAAATACACCACTTTTGGTTTGGACTAACAGACCATTTCACTTATACTACAACAATGTCTGTTTTTCCTGGGACAAACTAGTGTGAGAATACATGAACATACAAGTACTGCTAAGTCCTTTTTATTTGTACTGTTTAGATGCAGAGCTGATTGATTGCATTTCTTGCATCTTTCCCATTCACATTATCTCTTTTTGTTAAGGTCATTCCATTCTATATATTTCCCAGGTTTTGAGGGGGGGGGTTTGCCAGATTTTCAATTTGGATTTCACCAGTCTTTTTAGAAGAGGTTTCTTTTTGTTGTAATTGATATTTTGATTTTCCAGTCGTGTCAATAGACTCATCCATCCTTACTAGGTTTCCCCTCGGACACTATTTTTTTTTTCCTTTGAATTTCAGTCAAAAGCTCATCTTTTACCAAAGACACAGTTATTCATCTGAAACAGCAAAACATTTTTCAGTCATGGATCAGAAATCTCCTAAAATGTTACCTTTTTTTATCATATGGATTCAACAAATCTCAGAGGCTTTGGAGTTTACACAAAGCACAGGCCACGTCAATATTTAATATATACTTTTTAAACCAGGCTTCTTTATCCCAAAACTTTTAAGTATCTCTTTAGATCCAACCTGTTTGAAAGAGACCTCTTCTGTGTAATGAAGTAATATTAACTATCCTTGAATAAGCAAAGAGCTTGCTTCTGCTGTGGAAATTTTACCTACAAAGTTATGAAAAGACTTATTTTAGATCCGAAAGGCAACACTAGTGTTAAATTGATTTCAAGATTCAAAGGTCTTTGTCTACGGCTAGAATCTGGATGCAGAAGTGGACCTAATTCCAGCTAAAATTGAGGATGACAATAAGCTTCAATCTTCATAACTTTCAAACTCTCCAGTGCTCATCCCCAACACTACCCCTGACATCTTCCTCACATTATTTTCCTGAGGTCCTATGTTATCATCCCTTTTTTTGCTTTTGTTTTTTTGGGTTTTTTTCCTTATTCTTTTAATTTCTTTCTTAGCACCTTATGCGGTAGGTGCTCAGTTTCCTAGCTCCTGTCCTTCATCACCACTCCTCACTGTTTCAGGTTTCAACCAAGACGCTTGCTACCACAATGAAATAAAGGGCAACCTTGACACACAAAAAAAGACTTATCTAGCAAAGTTTGGTTTTCTTGGTTTGTTTTTCATCTCCGTGATCTTAACTTTTAGATGCCTTTCCTACGATATAGGAAATAAGCATTATTTCATTACATAGCAATATGAATAATATAATAAAGTCAACTCTTATTAGCTACTAAAAAAGAGTGGTTTATGATTGACACAGGGAATTCCCACTGGAATGGCAGCATGCCCCAGAAAAAATCTGATCTTAAGATAATAACCTCATATATAAAACGACACTAATCTGTTAACACAGAGGGAAGATACTCTCATTTCCTTCATGCTAAAGATAAGACAACCTCACTGTTTTATTTTTTAAATTAGCATTCCATTCCAACCTCCAAAAATATTGTGGGAGATAGACATGTTTGATTATGTACAGAGAACAGGGATCTCTGTAGGGAAAATAAATAAATAAATAAATAAATAAAATAAAAATGAAAACAGAAAAAAGAAAAAGGAAAAGAAGTAGATTACCTATACTCAGAATGAAAGAGGTTAAATAGCAGATAGCATTGTGTAAGCATGTGAAATTCTGTTGTTTCCCTCTTCCTCAGCTCATATGTGATTTTTGTGATATCTTATGTTCTTATTTCTATCCATAAAAATGCAAGAAACTGTCATTTTTAAACAATTTATAGACTATTCCTCTACTTTAAAATATACTTTGTTGTGTACTGCAATGAGAATTTGTGAGTTTTGCTTGTAAAAGCTCATATAGTGGCTACTAAGGCCACAGTAGAGAGTTTTATTGTACAGTTAGAGAGTTATATTGTACAGTCTGCAAAATCTCCTAAAAGCTATATCTTGCCACTGCAAGAAGGCTTAGGCCAGATTTTTAATAGACCAGTGGTGACAGTGCATATGCGTCTAAGGACAATACACATGCAGAAGAAGCTATTTAACATCAAACACTAATTAGTCCCTCAGTATTTAGCAATGAAGCATCAGCAGCTGTCTTAGATGCCATATGCTAATTAGCATTAATAAACTTCAGAAATAATTGTCTCCATTGTTCTGTGTCATAATACTCCCTCTAATTATACTTTGGAGAGCATTGTCTATAAATGGTAGCAAGCATTACATTGCATTGCTTGAAGTTTAATGAGCAATTTATGGCAACTTGTGGCAATTACAAAAGAATCTATATCAGAAATATATAAAAAAAAGTATAATACCAATTTTATAAGTCTATAATTAACATGTTGGCTTGTACATGTGTTCAGAAATTTTGTGAAATGGGAAGGAGGTGCATTTTTTTTCGTTACATATGCAGTAGTATATGCAGCAAAAGAATAAAAAGGTGATGCTTTAGTGTAATAGAATTGATTCACTGACTCTGCATGCAAATGCTCCAAAAAACACTTTTATTTCTTACACAAAATGGTGTGAGCTATCATACTGGAGTGTTTATGCTCAGCTCTTGGATTTTATGGTTGTTCAGAATTCATTTTTCTAGTGGTGAAGAAGAAATAAAAATATTATTTTTTATTTACTCTGATCAATATGCATTATCCACTGTGGATGTTTTTCCACATTTTTCCACAGATTTATATTTTCTTCTCACCATTGAAAAGCTCTATGATTTATGGCCTTTTTTGATGTGCTTTTTTGTTTGGTTGGTTTGGGTTTTTAAGCAGAAATCCAGCAAAATCCACAGGAAGCACAAGTTTGATATTAGACCTGTGGCATAAAACCTTAGACAGCCTGAGATCATGGAGGTCCATTTAGGCTTGCCTAAAAACTTGTGTCAACCATTGCTAAAGACATCCAGCACTACATTACAGGCAATGAAATCTTCCATAAAATGATCCCTCTACATACATATTGCTCAGTGTCTATAATGCCTGGTTTAAACTATGTCAATAAAGCTAAGCAGTTCAAATATAGCAAGCATATGCAATATGCTATTTCATCAGGGTGAAAATAAAAAAGCAGGAAAGGGCACATGGAATAGAAAAGCTAATGAGGACAAAGAAGAACCAAGCTGATCAGTAGATCCAAAAAAGGCACCTATATCTTACAGAAAAACACCAAAATCCACCCTAAACAGCTTAATTCCCAAGTTGGGCCAAGAGTCAACACAGGGCAATATATTCTGACTGTGCTTTACCAGAAGGACTAACAAATGTCTCTGGAGTTGTGCTTAAGTTCCAGTTACCTGTATTGGTGTACTTACTACAGCTTAAAACTAATGAACAAAGACTTTGACGTGAAGCTTCCTTGGATAATTGTTTTATCCTTCTCTTCTTTTTCTTTCTGTATTTACAAGTCTCCAATCAGCTCAACTATAAGAATGGAAAGTACTTAAATAAATCAACAGATAGACAATATGTACATGAAGAAAGAGAAAAAAAATGTTTCATTGAAAAATCCCCATAAATTCAATAGTAGGGCTGGTATCTTGTCCCAGATTTACTCCATTAAGTCAGAGAACAGTGGAGTGACATAGAGCCATCTTAAATTCCATGCATTTTGACTGAAGGTAAATATTATTATCCTTGAAGGGTTTAAATTATGAGGTTTTAATATCAGATCCTTGGAACAAATAAGTGGGACTACTAGTTTTCCTTTGCAGAGAATCTTTACCAAATTCATAAGGGAAAAATAAAACAAAACAAAACAAAACAAAAAGGAGGCAAACCAATACTCCACTGCCAAAGGAACAGAACACTTTTCCATTATTCCATAATTAGGCTGTGGATAATGACATTTGGCTTGACTGGAGACAGAAGCATTCTGAAGGTCTATACTGCAAACAGAAAATGTTGCTGTTCCACTGTTTACTGATTTGTTTTAAAAATTAAACACCTTCATCCAGCAGCTTGTTAGGAGTATTCAGGATGAGAGAAAGGCAGAGGGATTGTAGAAGCAGTTTAAAGAAAAAATAGTGTAGCAATTGGTAAATCCATCAGTGTTTAACAGCCTGATCTGAAGTTGTAATTTCTCAAGACCGTGACAGAACTTTGTAAAAGATGATTTCCTCCAAGGAAGAGGAACATTAGCTCATAGAAATTACTAATGTTAAGAGGGGTTATTAGTCTATTATTTCTATCAGTGCAGAACCTAAGTATGAAGATTTCAGTGACTGCATTAATGCCTATAAAACAAGTGAGTTGAAGTTGAAAGAATGCATATGCTTAGGATAAGTGCACTTTCATATGAAAGCATGCAATTTGACTTTTGCAGCTGGCATGGGTCTGAGGTACAAAATTCAGTTATATGTTGTGTTTGGACTTGAAATTTATGATTAAGAGCATATACAAATTATATTAATGAACACGTATGCCCTCCTCATGGAATTAATAGTAAGGTCATTAATAATGCAGGAGGAGGAACAGTCTCTGGAATTGAGGGTTGACCCTGTAAATCAGCTTCTCAGCCCTAACTGAAGATATTTGTATTTCAATTTACAATGATACTTGATTGCCTCATTAGCCAGTGAGAAAGAAAGAAAGAAAGAAAGAAAGAAAGAAAGAAAGAAAGAAAGAAAGAAAGAAAACAAACAAACCAACCCATACCCTTCAAACTAAACTAAGGTCATAATTATTTCACATGCATACATAGTTGCAATTTATTAGTGTATTAACAGTATGTCCACAAACTTAAGCAAATTGTATATATCTATTTGTGTTCAGAACATAAAACTGGAAAGATATCCCAATAAACACTTTTGTACATCTAAATTAGTAATAGCTTTCTTCATATCCTAAGAGATTTTCTTTAGAAAAATCTTTGCTGAGCTTTGAAATGTTAAAAATAAAAACTATCTTTCAGAAAGTGTATTATTTATTCAGACCTGAAGGGGATTTTTCTAGTAGTTAAAACTTCAGCTTGGACTAACAAGGTGATTTGTGCATTTGTACTTGATGTTATTCTTTAGCAAAAATTTAATGCAAGTGTTTTGGGGTTTTGGCTCCACAACAAACACTAGGGCCTTTGATAAAGCTTTTAACTGAAAATATTTCTACCTTTACTGTTTATCAAGTTTTTATAACAGAAGTTAATGTATTATGTAAGTAGTTGATTTAGGTACAACACAATTTTTCTCATTTTATATTAGCAAGATTTTCTCCTCCTAACAAATTGATGTTTCCTGTTACAGTACCATATATCTCAATGCAGCATTTTCCTTGATTGTAAAGATATTAAAAATATAAAAGGATAATTCAATGCTTCATTTTTCCAATCATTAATATATACAAAATCTTGACGCTACCAGATTGCTGCATCTCAGTGCATGGACTTCTAAGCTGCCCTGTGTATTGAAAGCCTAGACTATCGTATACACTGTGGGCAAGGTGGTGGCAGAATGGAACCAACAGAGTGGATTCCAACCGAATGGACCTGCACTAACTTCAAGGGGAGGAACAGAAGATATCCTAAAATCTTTACATGGTTGGTGAGGGAGGATATAAAAATATAAATAAATTTTAAAAAATCATGACACATTTTTTAGGCCCCAGTTCAGTGATATATTTGAGGAACTTACTTTAATGTATAAAGAATTCCCCTGTTGGGATTTTTTAGGCATTTCTCTTCTTAGGACTATTTATGTATGGTGGATATTTGTGTAATCCAGGGTGCATTCTTGCTGTCTGAGCACCTAAATAGTAATGCAACCTTCCTATTCCATACCAACAGGACAGAAAACCTAATGACCTATACCTTTTTCTTTCTATCTGTTCCTTGAAGTTTGGTAGTAAGTATTTCTGGCCTTGTGTTTATGGAAGTTAGGGCTTTGCCTCCATTTGTTAACAATGAGACCCACTAAGAAAAAATTTGTAGATTAAAATAGTGGATATTTTCTTTACTGTAAGTATATCTACACTGTGAGCATTGCAGCAGGATTAACGTCAGACAGGATGTAGTCCAGTCAACTGAATACCTTCTAGTAGCCTCTGTGAGTGCAATTCTGTATCATGTCTTCTAGTCTGGTCTCATCCAGAAAGAAAACAGTTTGTGCAATCCGAACAGGTCTATAGTGTAAATCAAAGCAGAGGGAAAATTGAGAGTTTTGGTTCAAAAAGACAAATCTTCATCAAAATGAGAAATACAGCGTAAATATACTCTAAGAATCTGCAATTCTGATCTATTCCCTTTTGCTCTCTCCTGGATAACCATGATTTCTACCTAGAAATCAGAACTGTTTGCATGTATGAAAAATTCTTCTGTTAACCTCAGATAATCTCCATAATATTTATTCTTAACCCTTGGGAACTTAGGACAAAGATATTTCATCTTTGAGAGATGTTCTGACCTTCTTTTGTGAGTTTAAGTCAGTTCCATATTGCAGTAATGTACTGTATAGGGATGAACAGCCTCAATTGATTCTGAACATACTCACTGTGACATAGGTAGTTTCATTATCCATCCTTTGTAGAATATTTTGGCAGCTTCTAACTTTCTTGTTTCTCCACAAATACTACCATAAGAAAGACTCTTCAGCTGGTACTGTTAGCTCACTAGCACAAGTTCCTTTAATACTTGATGATATTATAAAAAAAAAAAAGAAAAAAAGAAAAAAAAAAGGGAAAAAAAAAAGAAAGCCAGGTAACGTCAGAAAAAAAACAACCACCAGACACTGACTGGGATAGCAAGGCAAATCCTTGGAACAATGCCATACCCAATCTTATGTCAGGTGAGAGACAATTTGAGTGAGAAATTTCTTCCATTCTGTATTACTTACCAATCCAAAACTGAACAAAGAGTACCACAACTTTCAGGTTTTTGCAGTTATTATGACACTATTTATACAAGAACACATGCATTTTATTTGTATTTTAGCTAAGCCAAATACATTTAAGAGACTTGTAGTCAAATTACAATTACTATATCAGCTTCCTTTAGTCTTTGCATAGTTTATTTTACCTATATAATTAAATTCAAACACTTCAATTGACTAACAGAAATAGCAGATGGTTTTCACATATGGAAAAGGCAGTTAATACCCATGACACATTTAGAATGTTCATTTTTATTAATTGCAGTGGATGTTTTCAGAAGCCAAGTATCTATCCTACCAGGCACTGTACAAATGTGGCAGGCTTGAACTAATGCTGATTTAATCATTTTCATTCAGGAAACTGGTTACTTTATTTGCATTGATTCAGGGTTATTGGCCTGCTTAGATTCAAGTACAGATACATTTGGTTGGAGTGTCAAAGCCCCAAACCTGTTTCTACTGCTGTTCAGCTATCTACCTCCAAATTCAGATTCAGAAAGCACTCCTTTTGCAATCTCTTGGCATTTTTTGTTGAATAGGTTTCTGCATCACCCTTCTGTGCTGAGGTAAAAATCACTGACAATTTCTTGCACATGTTATACCCAGTCTAGATTCATGTCAAACCACCACCTCACCTTCGCATGTCTTCTGTTCTGTTTCACTTTCAGAAGAGTTCAACAGTTGAAATACCTTAACCATTCAGATTTACATAAGTCTTATAGTTTTAGGCTTCCTTCTCAAGCTCTGCTTTCTCAGACTCCCAAAAGTATTCATATTTCAGCACTTCCAAGGGTCTCAGGAGTTCACCTCCTAACTTTTCTGTTCTCCTTGTGCTTTTACGTATCAGTCTATTATTTTGACAGATAGGATTCTTCAAGAACCCCAGAATTGATCTCTTTTATAAAATGCTCCAATTCAGAACTGTGAAGGAACCCTGGGCTAGTTGGTTACCATTTCATAGCCTTATGCTTATTTTCCAAATATTTACTGAATCATAAAAAACTTCCCATGGCCTTTCTCAGCCTTTTCTCTTCCTACCTGGTCTTACAGTTTAGTATAGTTACTATTCACAATTATACCAGTCCAGAGTCCATGAATTTAACAGACCTGATTTCACAGGACCTGCTAATATTCACAGATCTTCATGCTATGCGCCTTTCCATATTCTCTCTTTCTGACAGAGAGGACTACGTCTGGCATGGATGCTTCAGCTTCTTCATAGGTCAGGTTCCCTGCAGCCCAGGGAATTATCTTGGAAAATTAAAACATCTTTGGAAAATAATAAAATAAAATAAAATAAAATAAAATAAAATAAAATAAATCTTATTTGAAAGAAATAGAACAATTCTCTTGTTTAAAATCATAGAATGCTGATAACAGCTATTTGGCTGCAAATTTTGAATAAAGAATATTATAAGCAAATAAAACATGTCTTTTTAAAGTTTCTTTAGTCTCTTCCAGTTACACAGAGTATCAGGAACAAACTGTCTTATTCCATTTTCCTGATAAAAGGTCAGAGTAGAATGTGCCAATTGCCTGAAGAAACTCTTAGAGTAACTTAGTTAGACAGCTAACTATTTATTAGCTGAAAAGCATGACTGGTTCACAACAGATTTTTAAATATTCTCAGCAAGTGCCATCTCCTGAGGATTTAGTGCCAGGACAGTGCCAGGACTTATTTATGTGAATTCTTTCCCGTGGTAAATTCTATATTTTGCTCCTACTGAACCAATCCTGGATCAGGAGTGATATCACCCCTAAAATACAACCATTATTGTAGCCAGCTCTGAAGCGCAGGAGGGGTATTTGGGCATTTTGTACATGTAGTATATGCATCATACAAGCAGCAGCTATCTCTGGGAAGTTTTTCGTGGTTGGTTGGGTGTTTTTTTTCTGTGTAAAGCGAAGTAAGAAGTTTTTTGCAGAAGTAGAAATGACTGCATGTTTCTCATGCTAAGTGAACAAAGCCATAGTAAATAGGTACTCTGTGTACATGGAGATACTAAAGGGAGCTATAAAGTATGAATAGGATTAATAATAGTTTATTCTCACAGGTGATTAACTAAAGAATAGAATCTGCAATAAATCTCCAAAGTTTCTGGCAGGGTGTCATTACAGTAAGACATTACCTATACTGACATGATACACGTCCACCTGATTGACTGCCAATGTGACAGTCAACAGAAGCAGAAA
Organism: Nycticryphes semicollaris; assembly: GCA_013400055.1. NCBI lineage: Eukaryota > Metazoa > Chordata > Aves > Charadriiformes > Rostratulidae > Nycticryphes > Nycticryphes semicollaris. The sequence goes on along the minus strand of VXBJ01002853.1, from coordinate 90,301 downwards.
TGCTTTTTCTTCACACATTCCTTGTAAGCCATCAGCAATCTTTCTTTTTAATATAAAAAGGAGGATTTTTTTCATCATTACTTAGGACTACTTATGGAATATTTCACTTAGGACTTACTTATGAAATCTTTTACAACTTACCTGCCATAACAGATGATTGTTTTATTACACAGACTAGGGTAAAGCAACTCTCACAGGCAGTTTGGCCCTTACTAAATGGTGTGGGGAGACGTTATTTTTGCAGTAGAGCAAAAAAACCCAAGGACTAAATGATTTGCAGCTTTTTTACACATCTTTTTTTACAGCTCAAACAGTTGTGGTCTAGCTGACAAACTGACCTGTGTTCTAACAAGTGAAAACAAAACAAAACAAAAGTTTAAATTAATGCCAGATGGGGAAAATTTAACCCTTTGTAAGACTTCGAAGTTTACCAGAAACAATGAAATGTGTCTCAAATTTACTGCCTTTACTTAGAGTTCAGAACAGCTGCCATCAGTGCAGCAAACCAGAATAATGTGAAGGGAAATAAAAGCCCACTTTGGGCTAAAACATAAAAGCCGTGCTATTGCTTTAGATGTGGATATGTCAGTCATCTGACTGATTTTCTAGGAGGGTCTGCAAGATATGTAAATTGAAAACAATGTGAAATATAAAAGGAACATGAAAGTAGCTGTGCTAAACTTGAAGACAGATGGAAACACAACACCTCCAGCTTTACACTCATAAAGTCTAAATTGCTTGTGTCTAAAAATAATGATCAGATTGTTCAACTGGTATTAATTATTGATAAAACATAATTTCCATACATCCATACTTGAAAATATTTACTTTGAAGCCAATACTTCAAAGTATTCAAAGTACTTCAGGCCTAAATGTGTGAAGATGGGCAGAGTGAAACTCAGGATAAATTGTGTACGCATTAAATTCAAAGGTTTAAAAGAGTCTGCTTACTTTACTCATTTTCAGTTTTCCTTTTGCTTTCCAATTTATTGCAGATTTAATTTAGTGGTTTTGACTTAGTAAAGCACGGTTTCCTTTCAACAAGGAGGTAAAAATATGGTGTAAGATTAATCAGTAAGTGTTCTTTCTCAAGCTAAATTCATACTAAGATTGTAAGAAACACAATGAAGAAAGACAGAACATAGATCTAGTAACTGGAACAGAATAATCTATCTTTACTCAAAATGAGTTGGAAAGAGGAGAGATAGTGCAATAATAATACTCTGGATGAGAAAGATTGTTGCAGGGGATATTTGCCTTTATTTACAACAGCTTCCATGCATTAATAACTATGGCTTTTCTTCATAATCATGGCAAGAAATAAGTTAAAATACTTCCTCATGTCATGATCGGACTTGTACTTAGGATAAAGCCATATTCTATTAACTTCATTCTCTGTCATAGTAGATCTTTCTTACAGTCCTGAAAAAAAAATATGCAAGAGCTTAGAGGTTACCTTTTGTTGTTGTTGTTATTGTGGTTTTCTGGTGGGTTTGGGTTTTTTTCCCTTTTGCTTAATCCTTTTATTTACAGTCAAAGCCAGTGATGTTTTCTCGTCTTTATGCCCCGTCACTTCATTAATCTACTTCTCAATGCTGTGATCCACACTCCTCAATATAGTTATCATTATATTTATCACCTCAGTCTCAGGCATCTGGTTTTGTTACTTCTCTATCTAATTCTCTACATATCACAGTCCATGTCTGATTTTCTGAAAGGATGTTTTGCTGTTAACTTCTCCAGTCTTTGAAGTTCTCCGTGTTTCTGCTCATGCTGCTACAGTTTCATGTTGCTTCTGTCAAAAATGCTAAATGAACCAGTTTATACAATCCTGATTTTTTTAAGACCTTTTTCACAGCCAGGTGCCTCTCATCTTTATATCACATAAGGTCGATTATTTACTCTTTTCTCTCAAAAAAGATGAAACAACTGTTTCCCAGGGAAAAACTGAAAGATCTACATTAATCCAAGTAAGAATGTCACAGAGTGAGACTAAGTGACTAAGTAATTGGTGAATTTTTCTTCTGGGTGATCAGTGAAACTTCAGGTTCACCTTAAAATGTAAAAATTATTATCTCCAAATTATATTGTGCACATTTTTGCACATTTCATTTCTGGAGGGAATCAGCAACAAACATTACTTGTTCATATATAGGAATGATACGTGCCAAGCATGATTAAATGCCAAGTTGTATAAATGCTACTGAGAGTTTTGAAAATACTTAGTTACTTAATTTACTTTGATATCCATGGGATGTAGAAAGTTAAATTTATTTTAAATTCCCAAATACCTTAAAAATCTCATTTCTTTATTATGTCTTCCTTAAAAGAATCTCTTGTTCATGAAAATGAAGAGGACTAATCTGATGTTGACTGCTTTATTATGTCAGCAGTGCACAAATAAGAAGTTTCTCATGCAATTTATAGCAGAAGGCCTACCTGTACATTATCTCTAGCAAGAGAACCACAAGAAAACATTTTAGTAGTTCTCAAGTAACATTGTGCACGGAGTACAGCCTGGATTACGCTGAGAAGATAATGGAAGAGTCAAGAAAGTTGAGTGAGAGAGAGGTTGCTTGAAATGACAGAATGAAAAAACAAACTGGCTGAAATAGTAGTATATTCTCACAGTCGGCTGTCTTAATACATGTTTTGAAATATCTTGACAATATGAAATGCATTGAAAAGCTATTGCTTCAGTTAACCATAAAACTTCTGATGCAAAATATCTTATCCTTCTACCAATAAAGAATGTGTCTCCTTTTACCTCCATAATTACTGATCGAATCAGTCACAATTGACCATTTAGTGTTTTTGTAATGCTTACTGACGTCACTGTCGCCTGGTAAATGTCATTTCTGCAACTGCAGAGAAGGAGTAGAATCTGTCTGAATGATTCAGCTTTTTGCTAAGGGATGCTTACGAGAGATGAACAAACTTGACATTTGTTGAATTTTTGCAGGAACAGACATGCCTGAATCCCATTGAGGAAGGGGCAATAGATATTATGGCTACTTGAAGTTTGTGAAAGACCAACACAAACAAAAGACTTCTGTAGTGGTTTTGACATTCCTTTTTGACCTTGAATGGATCAAAGAAGAGATAGGCCATCTTCACCATGGGGATCAGAATATCTATCAACCTGTCTGAATAGCTCCACATCTATACAGTGAAAGGTAAAGCAAATTAACATCCATTTTTCTAATAGTATATGAACAGTGTTGGGGAAAAAGAAAAAACACAAACAAAACAAAAGGAAAATGTTTCTATGCTATCTGGACATTTTCACTGGTAGAAAAAAAAAAACAACCTTGTTCAGCAGGATTAAAAATATTGGTAACGTGAGAGATAGATATTTTCAATATTAGAAGGAGCAGAGGTAGGAAAGAGAGGCTAGCTGACAGTTGAGGAGAGCTGCATAATGCTCCTCAGATTCTCATGCTCTAAGGCAGCCAGCTTAATTCAGTATGGGCTACTCCAGACGGGATGGCCCATGGGACTGTCTGAGAGAAACCGTAGCAGGATTCAGTTCAGGCACTTAGCACAACTTGCTGGCCTTAGCTTTCCTTTTCCTGTACTTTGCCTATGAATTTCAAAACTGATGTGTTATTCCCCACTTATTCCCTGTGTCTGTATTTACTATTTGGTCAAAATAGACAAGAATACTGTTGCTACCCACACTTTTATAGTGGAGATGCATCATAAATGGGGATTGTGAAGATGAAACAGCTGATGAGCCTAAAAAGAAATTTACAACTGCATCTGTAGAATGTACAGTGGTTTAAAGCCTTAAAACTAGGTCTATACTACAATAGTATAGTCTACTATAACTAAAAGCATCAATGAGATATAACTGGATTGCCAAAACTTATCTAATAATAGCAGTATTGTTTCAGTCTAAGTTTTTATTGCTTATTGCACAAAGATTGGAGTTCTAAGGAATACTGTCTCATTTTCCACCAATTCGGAACGCAATGCTGTCATTGGCAAGTATGTCCAAATCCCTTTCTAATCTCATTTGCCTTCCTGAATTTGACCTGATTCTAAAAACAGTATGATTGCACTATAATCAACACAAATATTTGTGGTTTTTTGGGGATCATCTAAGAAGTCATAAATTTATATTTTCAATTCTATCAACTCAGTTTTCAGAATATAAGGGGCTTTCAATGAAAAACGTGAAATTCACAGAATCACAGAATTGTCAGAGTTGGAAGGGACCTCTAGAGATCATCTAGTCCAACTCCTCTGCTAAAGCAGGATTGCCTACAGCACATTACCAGTTCAGTACCTGAGTTGCTCTTATACAGATTTCTCTAGTATAGATATTAATTTTTTTTAGAATTTTTTTTTGAGGTATAACACCTTAGGCATCAGTGCAACTCATTATTTGACAGTGAGACAAATCATTTGTCTAGAGCAAACTTACACAAGTAAAAATAACAAATATATTACTTCTCTCCATTTTTGAAAGATTGGTATAATCAAAATTGACTACAGTGTTATGTTACGTTAAAATATTTGCCTAATATGCCTCAGTTTCATAGCAGTACATGTTTATTTTCTTTTCTTTTCCTTGTGTTAAGAATAAATTCTAATTTTCTTTCTCAGAATTACTACAGTAAGCCAGCCTCAATTTACAAAATGAAACCCTGGGGCCTGGTGGACACTGACAGTGATAAACATTTCTGCTCTGTTACAGTATTTTGCTTGAAGCCAGAAAACAGCTTCAAGTTCAGAAATTTCAGAATAAAAACTAACAAGCAAACACAGAATGCTGAAGTGTTTAGTAATTTTTTTTTCCTTAGGAGCCATTGCAAATAAAGGGGAGACTAAAACAAAAAAGTATTACCTATAAAATGGCAGACAAATTATGATTGAAAGCATAAATCATTCATAACAAAGTGTCTGACAGCTTTTTCTGAAGTGTTTTGCTTTGTTTCTTTTATGGTCTGACATGGCAGATTACACATTAATTATTACAATCTACTCTACAGCCCATTGCATGGCACAGATTCCTCATCCATGTTTCTTACATGACCTATACTTGACTCTTTTATCTACATGACCGCAGAGGGATGTTAGACTACAATTCATTTTTGCACTAACATGACGACTATTCAAGCTATTAGGCAGTACAAATTCTTAAATGTTAGTGAAGTTTTGGCAAGATACACATTTTCTCCCTGCCTCATTTCATCCTAGGTACTGTATTAGGACATTTTTAGGAGTGAAGATGATCTAGTATCAGAAGTCAAGCCATCACTAGATGTTTTGCACTGATATGGCCTAGTCTCATTAAAATGTAGATCATAAAGAAAGTAAAATTCTATAATACACTAAGATGTCTCTACAAGGGCTGGGAATAAAAGTTTTCAGAGAAATCCATTTGATTCTGAATGAGTGGTAAAGCAAGAGATCTCCAGCAAGCATTATCTTTTTCATTCATCTCTCTCTTTCTCTTTCTTTCTTTGGCTCCACCAATTCTTTGAAAGACTGAAGTTTTCCCATAGTTCTAAAAGGCTTATTAGAAAAGCTAAATTTCTTGACACCTCTATTGAATAGATATACTATAACAATAAACACACTGAAAAAGTTTAAACAAAACAAAAGTTCCCCAGAGGCTATGAAGTAGTAAGAAATGAAGAGATATAAAGGGATGCTACAAAATAAATACTAATTTTATAGTTCTGACAGTTGTTACATTAACATTATCTTTCTCTTTGCCAAGTAACAAATTGTGAGAGGGTGATTTCTTTTAAATGAACAACCTTTCTGAAATTTCTCTAAAGAGTGATATTTCTCTGCTGATCTTAATGCCCCTCCTGGTAGATGTGGCTGGCTGATCTATTCACCCTAACTTTTCTAAAGGCTTTCACTTGTCAGCTTCAAAGTAATGAACAGTTGTTGAAACATCAATTAGCTTAGTAATGGAACTTGCTAACAGGTCATTTGTTAATGACAATCCCCATGTGCTAAGTCTTCTTAGAGACGAAGAGGTTCCTGGGGTGCAAGTAAACCTACCTTGCATATACTTATATGTCTTAAGTATCAAGTATTTGTATTTGTGTGTATATCATATCACATTTGTGTATATCACAAATATCATGTATTTGTGTATGCAAGTATGCCCATTACATATTATGTCAGCCATGACTTCTTGTATTAAGGAGACAGGAGCATGATAGCATTCTATGGTTTGAAATTCTATTATTCATAATCATTATTCATATTCATTGACCCTGGGAACCACCAACCAGTCAGCCTTATCTCTGTGCCCAGTAAGTTCTTGGAAGTTCTTCTTAAAACATATAGAAGACAGGGAGGTGATTAGAGACAGCCAATATGGCTTCACTAGAGGTAAATCATGCCTGGCTGTTTTAGTGGCCTTGTGCAATGGAGTGAATGAACAACAGAACAGCTACAAACTTCATCTACCTGGACTTCTGGAGTCTTCTTCTCTGGAGATATTCCGGTATCTGGGGATACTCTGGATACATTCCTCTCCAACCTGCTCTAGGTGAACCTGCTTTGGCAGGGGGTTGGACTAGATGATCTCCAAAATCATCTGAGTAGAGGACCCCCATCCTCTACTGTTCTGTGATTCTATGATTCTCTAGGGCCTTTGATAGTTTCCCATAACATTCTTGCCACTAAATTAGAAAGATATGGGTTTGATCAAACTGGCTGGATGGCCATGTCCAGTCAATGGCTCAAATGTCTAAGTGGAATCCTGTGATGAGCAGTGTCTCTCAAAAGTCTGCACTCAATCGTTCGCTCATAGACTGACTCTTACTTTTCTCTAAAGCCCACCTAAGAAACTCTTTCTTGGTATAGGCTTCCTGCACTAGACAATTTTTAACTCGAAAGTGCTCTATTGGTGTGGCTGTAAATTAACGACATAAATGAGTGAGGTATAAGAAAAGACTTCTTATTTTCTTTTACAAGAAAAGTTAGAGGGTAAAGCCTACAGTGTTCTAATCAAGTGTTTACATATAACAAAACGGTATTGCATCTAACAGCAAAAAAGCTCAAGACCTTCCATCCCTCATTTTCCCTGCTTGCATAGCATGGGCAGTGCAAGCTCAGATCTGTCTGCATCTGCTAATGTATACATGTCATTGCATTGCAGTGGGAGCAAATGATTGTGTATGTGTTGTAGCCACTATGAAAAATAAACACAGCAAGAAAATCAGCAGGCAAGTACCTTCTATGTTACTTTATCAACTGAGCAGCAGGAGGTACCGGTTTCTTCAGCAGCTGTCACTTCTCCTGCACCTCTACTTATATCCCTCATCATGCAGAGGAGCCAAGGTCAGGCCACATAACTGCATCACCTTCACAATACCAGCATGGCTGAGCTTTCCCAGCCAAGTGAATGGCTGAAAGATAGATGATATTGCTTTCAAACCAGCCTTCCCATTTCACAATACTGTGAACAGCTGCTAGGCCACCTGGCCTGCCACAAGATTATACCTTATTTAATTCTGATCCACCAGAACTCAAACATTGTACAGCATTGCTATTTCTGACTGAAGGAAAGAATGTATTTTTTTCACATTGTTAGACTATGGATAAAACTCTTTCTCAGTAAATGATGCAGCTCCACTAAGAAAGTTACAAGGGATTAATAAACTCCACTAACTAGGTAGCTGTTAATAAGAAAAGCATTCAATGTACAAGTACATGAGAAAGTTTGAACAAAAGTTGGAGACCAAGAGGACTCCTTTGTGATGGCTTCAGAAACAGAGCCCTGGGTACTGAGTCATCTGTACTCTGATTATTTAGCCATAGTATATTGGGTTTCCTTCGCAAGGTTTTGGCAGCAGTGTGGCTACAGGAGTGTCTTCTATAGGAAGCTGCTAGAAGCTTCTCTTATGTCCAATCAAGTTAATGCCAGCTGGTTCAAGACAGACCCACTACTGGCCAAGGCCATGCCATTCAGTGACAGTGGTAGAAAAAACCCAGCCCTGCTCAACAGCAATTACAGCCAGAGAAAGGACTAAGAATGAGTGAAAGCATCAACTCTGTAGACACCAAAGTCAGTGAAGAAGGAAGGAGAGAGGGTACCCCAGGCACTGGAGCAGAGATTCCTCTGCAGCCTGTGGTGAAGACCATGGTGAGGCAGGCTGTCCCCTGTGGCCCATGGCCATGGAAGGAGTGCTGGTGTTAGACATCCCCCAAAAAAATTTTGTAAAAAAAACCCCAGGATTTTAGCAAATGCCCATGGAAGGCTTGGAGGTACAACTTCCACATTTTCAACTAATGATCCTTTTTGAAAGTTCATCATTAATGAGAAGGTTGTGGTAGAAGACCAGATATAAAAGGTATATAAAAGGTATATAAAGGTCAATAAGACAGCGCCACCAGCATCAAATGTATTCTTTGTATCCACACCTACCAAGGCTGCTTTATGAAAGACTTGTCAGAGGGTCTGTCCCATCCTGCTTTGTCATGGGAATGTTTATAGGATAACCTAACAAAACGAAGAGTGATTTGGTATTCAGAAAAGAAGACAATCCTGCCAAGTTATAAACGGTAGTGTACAGGTGCTTGGGTTTTTTTTCAAGTACCAGACCCAGATGGCTAGATTATGGCAACTTGTTTATAAAAAGGGCTTGTGGTGGAAAGATCCACAGAGTTGAGCATCTAAAGCCTCATATCTGTGTTTGCATTCTGCAGAAATTGGACAGAAAATAGAATTGCTGGCCACCTGAATGAAAATGCTTTGATAAGGGAGAGTCAACATGTTTTTTCTTAAGTAAACTGTTTTCCATAAAACTAATGGACCTTTTTAAAAAAAGAATGAAGAAGTGTCTGGAGAAGAGGAACATAGTGGAGGTTTTTAAAGAAACTAAGTTGCAGTGAAGATATAAACTCATTGGTAATTTGTTAAAAGATAGAAGGCAGAACGAAGGTGAATAGTCAAACCTAGTAACATCAGCAAGCAAATTTGATACAGTAGAATGAATAGGAGAAAAATGTCTTATTTTGTATAAACACTAATGATCTTTGATTTGTCCTCTACCACTGAAGAGTAAGTAGGTTTATGAAAAAAACAGGGCAGAGCCCAATGTTGGTTAAGAAAAAAAAGAAGTATTAGGAAAGCAAGAGGAGAAAAAATAATTAAAGGATTATATGACCTCACATTTTGCATGTTGAATGCAACACCCCCTTTATCACAAAAAGACACAGCGCAACTCAGAAAAGACAGAGAAGGGCAGCAGAGATGACAAACATGTAAGGAATGCACAGATAATGTAAACATCTATTCAGGTAACAATTAAATGAACTAAAATTCCCAAAGCTGTAGAAGAGACATGAGATAATAGCATATAAAAATATTATTAACAGCTGAAGAGTAAATGGGAAATCAAGGTTAGTAATTGTTCTAATACCAAAACTAGTGGATATAAAAAAAGAAATCAACAAATTATGATTCAGTTAAAAAAAACCCTGAAGTACTTCATCTGGTGTAACCATAAAACATTTGTTTTGGACATTAAACAAGTATGTATGTTGATCATGAGTTTCCTGGGAACTGCTACTGAAGCTTGCTCTTTTCTTAGGCTGTTCTTCAGGCATCTCTTTGTAGTCACCAGTGGAGTTATAAATGGGATTGATGAACTTCTGGTGTGGACAATACATATATTCAACTAATATTGACAACTAATTTTTCTACAGAAGAAGGAACGCAAATTTGATTATTCTTTCAATGTAAAAATAATGATCACAATAAATGGGTCAGGGTGTGTAAGAACCTAAATAGAATTGCATTTCTGCATTGAGTCACTAATTCTTACATTGTTAGCAAGGTAGTAACTATGTAACTATGTTAGTTACTTAGTAAGTTAGATCTATTATTTTCTCAGTCACAAAATCATTGCTGATTTTTCCAGAATAATAACTGAGCAAGACTGCTAGATTCAGGTAACTTGTACCAATCAAGCAGATCTTGTGCCAAATCAAGCAGAACCCTGCATTTTTAGATATTTTAATTTAGATATGAAGTAATTTTTT
>VXBJ01002853.1:40528-80015 GCA_013400055.1 Nycticryphes semicollaris | reverse complement strand
ACATCAGAAAAGCTAATTGACAGACTATTGAATTTATTTCATTGAAAATTCAAGTTTAAGTCTGTTTTAGTAGACCAACACCTATTATCATCTATGGAAGCTAACTGTTAACACGGCTGCTAAAATAATTCTCATATAAGATAGCATAAAATGCATGAAAATACAGTGTCAGATATAATACCTCCTGCCTTGTCCTACAATGAACTGAGCCAATAGGCAAGTTATGAAAAAATTTAACTATTTCTGCAATCTACTTATCAGTTTTATATATTTTATATGCTGTTATTATCAACAAATTAAATAGTTATACTATTACTATGTATTTATTATGGAAGGAGGTATAGACTTTGTTTTGCTATCTACTGCTTGAAGAATAGGGTATAAGGGTTGAAGAAAGGGTGGGGCAAGAGAGCATGGCAGATGCACATAGTAGACTGATGATAACAGGTGGTAGAAGAAAAAAATCAATACCACAATTGAAGAAGATGAGCTAAATTGAAAACAAAAAAAAAAAAAAAGGGGTAGGGGAAGAAATGTTCTGAATAAACAGGGAAAGTGTAGAAGGAAATTAAAATGAAAGGACAGGGAGAATGAAAGTGACAGAAGTAAGCAGTTGGTCCCACTATTTATGTGCATTTACCTTGTGAAAAAATTAAGTCAAATTCCTATCACAAATATGACATTTTGTAGCTTCCTGTATTAACATCTTTTTTACTGGTTTTTTTGCGTGTTTCTGTCTTTCTTATTTTGTACAAATGATAAAGAATTCTAATGACATATTAAAAAAAACCAAGTATAATTAAACAATGCAACTGGTTACTATTGGGTTTTTGAAAATGTGTATTATTACTGCTTGCAGTTTGAACATATTCAGCTTTCAACTTAATGAGCACAAAAACATCAGCCTAACATACAAAGGAAATGGCTTTTCAAAAGTGAAAGGGACCATAGCAATACTCTAAGAGAATAAAATTTATACGATTGTACTCAAAATAAAGGCTATTGTTGATTAGATTTGTGTAGGTAATGACAAATAGGAAGAAAATAGAAAGCTTTAGTTCTCTAGCTCTTATATCTTATAAAAGATTAAGAAATACTTGATTTAATTTCATTTTATTTGATCAATTTATTATTTACATATCTCATTTTATCTGATTCTACTAATTATTTTGGCTTTTATTCTAAAAGTGAATCCTAGTGAATCAAGAGAGACTTCACACTATAGTATTTCTCAGGAAAATCTGCCAGAAATATGAAAAATTATCCTTTTTTGTTGTTATAGCTACTCTACAGAAACCCAAAAAACAAATTTATCAATGGAGCCCCCGAAAACACAATTTTAACAAAATATTGAATATTCACTTTGAAGTAGAGAGTGCAATTTATTTTATGCTTGTAAAAGGATACATAATATTCCCTACTATCATACACACAATAATAGATTTTTCTGTCTTTCAGTATCAGTTCTTAAAGAAGACCGATTTTGGTATTATAATTCCAGATGTTTATGCCAGCAAACAGGATTGAAATTATGCAGTTCATTGAATTAGAGAAAAAGGAAATCACAGAATGATACGGGGTTGGAAGGAAATTCTGGAGATCATCTAGTCCAACTCCCCTGCCCAAAGCAGGTCCTCCTAGAGTAGGTTCCACAGGAACACATCCAGACTGCTCCAGCGCTCTGCCACCCTCAAAGTGAAGAAGTTCCTCCTCATGTTTAGATGGAAATTCTTATGTTCAACTTTGTGCCTATTTCTTCTTGTCCTCTCACTGGGCACTGCAGAAAAAGGACTGGCCCCTTATCCTTGACATCCACCCTTTAAGTATTTATAGGTGTTGATCAGTTCCCCCCTTTAGTCTTCTCTTCTCTAGACTAAGAAGACCCAAGTCCCTCAGCCTTTCCTCATAAGAGAGATGCTTCAGGCCCCTAATCATCTTTGTAACCCCCTGCTGTATCCTCTCCAGCAGTTCTCTCTCCTTCCTGAACTGGGGAGCCCAGAACTGGACACAGTACTCCAGATGGGAAATATAATTAACTGCTTACAACTTGTTTTTCAGACCTAGAATTTTTCAGTCAAATGCTTATAATTTCAAAAGCTATTAGGGATTAGTCATATAAAATATTACAAAGAAATGTCAATAATTAGCCCAAAAGAGCTACAGTGTTGTGTATAAAGCTTTGATAAAGAGACACACATACTTTATAATCTACAATTCTACACCAACTCCATTTACTTGAAAAACTTGCAGTGATATCAGGACAGATTTCAGCCTGGCTGTAATTACTAGTTCAGAATATTGTTTATTAACCATACTTCCATTTATTAATCAGTGGCTGAAAATATTGTGGTGGGTTGACCCTGGTGGATTGCCAGAAACCCACCCAACTTCTCTCAGGACAGAGGGAGAAAATAAAATGGAAAAAACTCATAGGTTGAGTTAAAGACAGGGAGATCAGTTGCCAACTACAGTCACGGGCAAACCAGAGTCAATTTAGGGATGATCAGTTTAATTTATGGCCAATTAAAAATAGAGTACAATGGTGAGAAATAAAGGCAAAACTAAAAAGACACACACCCCCCCCCCCCGCCATCACCTTTTATTCCCTAACTCAATGCCTTCCTTCTTGACTCCTCTACTTCCTACCCCTGAAGCAGAATAGGTGAATGGAGTAAGTTAATTGCAGTAAATCCATAGCAGTCCTTCTCTGCCACTCTTCTCTCCTCACACTTTTCTCCTACTTTAGCATGTGTCCTCCATGGGCTACAGTCCTTCAGGAAACATCCACCGGCTCCAGCATGGGGTCCTCTCCATCGGCTGCAGTGTGGATATCTGTTCCAGCATGGTCTTCTTCACAGGCTGCAATGGAGACTCTGCTCTGGCATCTGGAGCACTTCATCCCTTTTTCTTTCACCTTGGTGTCTCCACGATTATTTCTCTCTCTTTGTTTTTTTTTCTTCAGTCCTCTCTCAAATTCTGTACAGCAGGTTTTTTACCCTTTGCTAAACACATTTTCCCAGAGAAGCCAACATCTTTTCTGAGGGACTCACATGTGTCCTGCAGTGAGTCCACTGGAACTATCTGGAACTGGCTGTTTGGCATGGTATAGCCCTTGGCCCCTTCTCTTCCCTGCAATACCCCAGCTGGCAAAATCCTGACACCTACATCCAGCAAAAATATGTATAATGGAACTTCACAATTACTCTGAATACTTGGACTCAAAAATAAGACAATTCTGCTGTTCCGAAGAGTAGAATTCAGTGTTGAATTATGGATTTAATTTATGAATTTATCCTAGAGTCGTAAAAAGGTATGAACAACTTTGCATAACAAGTTCATTTTGAAATAGAAGTTATTCTTTATGCCTTTACCTATATACATACCTGCACACACATATACACATACACAATACACTTACATGCATACACTTACATGTTTATGTGTATGGGCATATACATGTAAACAGTGTTGCCATAGTTGAGAATTCTCTGTTTTCTTTACTGTAAACTATTGAAGATGTATTGATCTAATGGAATATGGCAATTCTGCAGAAAGAACATAATGTTCCAATTGAAAACATGTGAACTGACAATTCTGTGTTCCTTGGTCTCATGTAATTATATAGAAGATAGATAATGATTAATTGCTTTAAGATTTATGATTTATTCCTCTTGAGTAACTGTTACAATAAAGTTGTGTAGGTATAATTTGTTTTTAACTTCCATTTGCACACTAAGGAGGGTAATAACTGGAGGTGCATAAGAATACTGAGTACCATGCAAAATACTGTACCTTCTCTTTCCTTTTTTTATTAAAAAAAAACTTACAAGCACTAATTATACACATAACTTGTTATCTTTTCACGATTTGCAATTTGGGAGACAGAGAAGTAGGAGTAGAGCTCTATAAACACTCAAATAGAACATTTAAATTCATATGGTATTTGAGAAGAGGTATTTTTTTCTCCCCACAGCTCTTCCCAGGAGAATCTAGGTTACATGAAATAGATTAAATACTTGTCATGGGTGAACAATGACTAGAACACTCCATGTAAAAATAAAGGGAGCATGTATCTTTGGTGGCTTTGTAGAGTCTCCTCTATGTCTGAGCCTCTTGACTAAGCAGTCTCAAATAAGAAAAAGTAAGTATTCACTAAATTAGCAGTACAGAGAATTAGTATGAGTCCAATAGTTGTTGGAATAGGAGTTTAAATAATTTTGTTGATTTGGAGATATAGTCTTGTAGAAGAATCAAACTCAGTAATAAAAAAGCTAAGTTGCACATCACGTTGTAACTGAATAGGAGAAATTCCTTTCAGTTAGAGTTATTAAATGAACAAATCTGAGATTCATTTCTACTTTATGTTTGAATCATCATATGTGTGTGGTTGATTCTAAATCCTGTGGCAGATACTGCAGAGATAGATGCATGTTACATCTCGCACTCTGCTGCAAGGGTCAAGTGCATAACAAGCAAAATGCATGTTAAACAAAGCAAATATGGAGTGCTTGTTCACTGCTCCCATGTCAGCCACCTTTGAGCTGAGGTACAAAATTATTCTATGCCTGTGCCCTAAATTCAGCAAGCCCAGAGTTAACACCTATGCCTCTGATGGTCCACATGGTTTATTTTCATGATAAATATCTTTTGTACAAATAGAGAATAAAAATTAATTGGTTAGATCAAGGCAAAAAGGATGTGGAAGCTGAAATTAATCAAGCTGAACACAAGCCACCTGCATAATGCAGTTATGACAGGGCAAATTTCTTGCAGGAGCAAAGAAGCAGACTGCACAATGCATTGAGGAATTATACTATATGAACAAAGGTCTAGAGAAGGAGGCTTATGAAAAAGTTTTAAAACCAGCATGGCTGTTCCACTGGGAGAGAAAACACTGTTGGGAGACTTGCTAGGTGTTGTCAGACTTTCATGTTGTATAAGTTTCTGATTTTCTGTTTGTATATAAATGTATACGTAGGACTATTGCAGGACTCTACTGTTCTGCCTGTGTGGTCTTGATAGGGCAAAAAGAAGAGCTATAACTATTGACAATACTCAGATAAAACATTACAGGTTTTTTTTGACAGCAGCATAGAGTGTTTGATTTGATCCTGAATATCAGAAATTTCCCAAGGAAACATAATTTCTAAGAATATACAGTTCCATCTTTATCCAAGTTCCCTTTTTGGCATAAGTTTTAATGAATCTTTTGCTAGGAAAAATGGGAGAGATCAAGATATTTATCTGATCAAGACAAATCAAAGACCAAGAGTTATACTGCAAAATGTTAGATGCAAATTTTTAGGGTTCCAGGAATCAATTATTTCTGGGTTTTATTTTTAATATACAACAGGCATATTGACTTTCTATTTCAGAGTTCAAAAAATATTAAGGATAAATAATTAAAGTGCAGGGACAAATCATTCTGGAAGATTAAACAATGCAGTTACCAAAAAGGTCATCTTCACATAGATAATGAAGTTTTGATTTCTTTCTAAAACCTATATGTAGATTTCAGATATAGAAATGCACATCTTGAAAAAGAAGTCATATTGTGTGTCTGGAAAAATATTACAGAATATGAAATTTGACTTCCTCATAACCAACCAACCTGTTTTCTCTATGATCCTCTATACAATTAAATGTTTAGATGGAAATAAAGAAAGCTTTAAATGGATACTTGACAGGTAAGTTTCTATACAGGAAGATAAAGGTTTCTAAAGATTTGTGTCTAGTTTTTTATGTCCAAATTCCTAATACTCAGAGATTTTTTAAATGTCTGATTAAACTCTTTAGAATTATTGAAGTCACAACCATTATGCATACAATGTAGTTAACTAATGCGACTCAGCACCTAACAGCAACCAATTACTAATCAAGAATCTAATGGTCAATAGGATCTTCCACAGCTGCTTCTGAGACAGAACCAACCTAAGAAGACATAGGAAAGGAATATGTTTATACAGACTCAAACAATGTAGTAACAGAAATAACAACACTCCTTTTATTCAGCTTCCAGTGGGAGTTACTAAGGACAACATCGCAGCAAATCTTTCCTCATAAAGAGAGAGAAGACTTTTAGTTGTTAGGTACTTTCCACAGAGAACATACACGTATTACTGAATGCCACATAAGCATATAACCTCAGTATCTGTGAATGTGAAATTCTTCATACCACATTGAGGAAAGAGGTATCTTTTCTGCTTTTAAATGTTAGACTGTGCAAAAACTCCCTCCTCAGAGGGAAACAAAAGCTTTTTACCTCCATCCATAGCCACGGAATCACCATGGCAGCAGAGAAAAAAGTCACATTAAAATAATATATCTCTGTTTCCAGGCTTTCAACATAGTCTGTAGCCCTAATGATGATCCCTACTAATGATACACAGATGCAATAATTCATTGAAATGTCTGATTTCCGTTGCAATTCCTAGGATCCTTTACAGGAGCTCACAGCTTATAAAGAACCTGATAGATGAAGTCTAGGATGAACCTGTCATACTTGGGCTCTTTAGGTGCCTTGAAGGTCATTATGCATTTGCATGATGTGCTCTGTGAGATACTGTGAAAAAAATATTCCAAAAAGTTCAAGGATCTAATGGGTAACAAGGATGGTGCTGACTCTTTAACAGTCATTTCCCTTTTAAATAAATTTCATCATTACTAACAGTGCTAGAAATATTATGATCTACTGCAATCTTGTTTGTTGCTCTCATTCTCAAATTTCTAGTGGCTATATGCATCTCATCTTGTTTTAGTTCCTTTCATATTCTCCTTGTACCTCTTTCTCAAACCTACACAACCATGGGTATGTACATATGCAAGACCATGTTTACTGTGAGTCCACAGGAAATTGACTACTCAATAAGATCTTGCTTCTTTGGTATTAAAATGGCAATTTCTTCTCAGTCTTACAGAGAGAATCTCATATTCCCAAGTAAATTTTAATATAATTTTTGGGGTTTTTCTTTGGTTTTTTTTTAAAGATCTGTTTTGTTTTGAAACAGATCTCATTTTCAATCACTCAAGTAATTTACCATAAGTTCCAAAAGACTTCCTAAATAGATATTATTTTCTTTGCACACAAAAAAATTAGCAACTTGTTTTCTCTTTGAAGTCTGAAATCTGAAAAATTCAAGCTACTCAAAAATTTACCCAGTCTAACATCTACAGATACTCATGCAGCCTTCTATTTTCCTTCATTAGCCATTAAAGTATTGTATGTTTGCATTTTCAAAGCAAAAATATCTCCTTTCTGTGCTTGATCAGAAAATGTTATCACAACAGGAGTGTAAAAGAGGATTCAAAAAGTACAGAAAATCAGATCATTTTACTTTCACCACAAGAGTCTTTTCAGAAAAGGCTCCAGGGTAGCTATGATTTATCTTTATTCTCATTTAATTGAAATTTCCATGTTTTACATAGCCATTAATTTGTAAGTTTGAAGCTGAAGAAATTAGTACCCTCATGATTTACATGGCCCTGTTTTCTCATCACAAGCATCAAGACTAAACAAATCTCTGCAGAGCTTGTCTGTTGTTATCATCACTATTACCCAAACATCTTCTCATATTCGTGACATTTTCTGAACACACTGAATTTGCCAGTTTGGGGATTTGCAGAAAGCTATGACAAACATTTTTGGAGGAAAAAATACTTTTTTTAGATGCATACCATAGGCAAATTACCAGCCTATCTGCTGAGTGTACCTGTTGATGTGGTATGGGAACATATGATCTCAGCAAGCTAATTTTCTTTTAATACCATCATATTTGATGTCAGAGAGAAAAAAAAAAAGCCTGATAAAGAATTTCTGATAATGATAAGGGAAGGTAGCTATATAGTAAATAAACTGTTCAAGTATTTTAAATATCAAAATAATAGATGTTTTAAAATTATGTCTGCTAGCTTAATGAGATAATGGGAAGGCTTGATTTGTACAGCAGGAATAATATCCCAGTGCTTCTAACATAAGTATTTTGCTACTGCTTGCCTCTAAAAAACAATGTTCTTGAAGGATTTGGAGCAGTTGTAATTCTTTCCCCCAAAATCCATAAATGATAAATAATGTTACTGTCTGCTCCCAAGAGCTCACCATCCACTGTTATTGTGAGCAGTGGTCAGATTATATTGGTCTTTATCGGGTACTTTTTGTACCAATATCACATGACTAGTTGCTAAATGCATGCCTCATCTTACTCTCTCTGTTGGTCTTCCCTTTTACTTTCACAACAAAGAGAACAGTTAGCTTAAGTGGAGACAGAGGCACTAGGGAGAGTATATGACTGTAGATGCATTGTTCATCAATATTAAAAACTTAAATAACTGCAGTTCTTGTAGTTCATCAAAAGTTAGTTGCTTCCATTCGTGGATTTTCAAATGGAAAACCAGAATTTCTCTATCTCATTATAGCTCCGGAAAACTCTTGGTAAAAGTCCTTCTCCTCCAAATCACACTTAATATACTATCTTCATTCCTGTCCCCCTACAAAAGCAAAAATCCTACATAACTTAGTTGTTGTTCCCAGTCACTGTGGTTTCCACTATCTAGCCTCTCATGTTGCATTGAAATAATATATATATTTATTAGTAGTCAGTTAAGATGTTTCATAATGACCCTTTGTAGCTACAAACACTTAAAACATTATAAGGAATGCAATAATTAAAAAACAAAAAAAAACCCAAACAAACAAAAAAACCCAAAACCTGAGTTTTCTTTATGTGCATAGTAGATTTGGCATATTGGGCAGAATTATAAGAAAAGTTCAAACATTCACAGTACTGTATTTTTTTGTTAAAATAAAGCCCTTTGGAATCCATAACCAAATGGAAGACAAATGACAAGAGACAAGTCATTGAATATGTTTCTTCAAAGAAGATAGGGCACTTGTATTTGTTTAAAAATAATATATAATTTACCCTCCAAAAGATTTCAGTCTTATTATGCTGTCCACACTAACTCTTAGAGTGGCATACCACCTCACTTTTGATGTTTCCGATGGTGGTATCTATGTCTGAATTAGTTACCTAGACTTCCTTTTAAATCAGTGGAGAGAAGTTAATCATCTGACCTGTCTCATAGATATACCTCAGGATGAAATAAATCACACATTTCAAGTAAATCTTGTGATCTTAAAGGGAGACTAAATTACTCATATGCTAATGTAGAATGATTAGAAGGGGAAGGGACCTTAAAGTTCACCTAGTTCCAACTCCCCTGCCATGAGCAGTGGACACTTTCCACTAGACAAGGTTTCTCAACGTCCCATCCAGTCTGGACCCGAACACTTCTAGGGATCGAGCATCCACGACTTTTCTGAGCAATCTGTTCCAGTGTCTAAGCACCCTAAGAGTAAAAAAATTCTTCTTAATATCTAATCTAAATCTACTCTCTTTCAGTTTACGTCTGAAGTTTGATGACATAGAGGATACAACAGAGGGCTACAAAGATGATTAAGGGCCTAAAACACCTCTCTTATGAGGAAAGACTGAGGGACTTGTGTCTTTTTAGTCTGGAGAAGAGAAGACTGAGGCGGGATCTGATCAATGCCTATAAATACTTAAAGGATGGGTTTCAAGAAGATGGGGCCAGTCTTTTCTCAGTGGTGCCCAGTGACAGGACAAGAGGAAATTACTTTACTGAGAGGGGAGGGTGGTCAGGCACTGGAATGGTCTGCCCAGGGAGGCTGTGGAATTACCATCCCTGGAGGTATTTAAGAAACGTGCAGATGTGGCATTTCAGAACATGCTCTAGTGTCTGAGATTGTTGGGTGTGGTGTTTATTGTTGTGGTGGGGTTTTTTTGGATGTGGGTGTGGGTTTGGGTTTTTTTGTTTGGTTGGTTTGGTTTGGTTTGGTTGGTTGGTTGGTTTTGGGTTTTTTTTGTTGTTGTTGTTGTTGTTTGTTTATGGTTGGAATCAATGATCTCAAAGGTGCCTTCCAACCATGAAGATTCTGTGAAACGAGAACAAACTTGAACATAAAAAGTTCCATCTAAACATGAGGAGAAACTTCTTCACTTTGAGGGTGGCAGAGCACTGGAACAGGCTGTCCAGAGAGGTGGTGGAGTCTCTGTCTTTGGAGATATTCAAAACCCACCTGGAAGTGTTCCCATGCAACCTGCCCTAGGAGGACCTGCTTTGGCGAGGGGGTTGGACTAGATGATCTCCAGAGTTTCCTTCCAACACCATATCATTCTTCAATTCTGTGACATAAATCCCACTCCACAATCTATATGGTACTCTGATGAACATCACAAAACAAATACAAATGAATGGACCTACTTGTTCATAAAAGGCTGGAACTCAGTTACAATGCTGAGAAAACACATCTATGTTTAATCAAGCAGTGGCATGCTCTTTAGATAGCCAATACCCATCCAATGAATTTGTGAAACATTTGCTAGACATTTTCTCCACCATGCTATTCATAGATTTCTTCTATCTAGTGTTAACCAAAATAGAAGTGTTCAAAATATTCCACGTTATGTCAATACCATTACACCATTCTAGCTACATGATTATAAGGCAAATAAACTTGCAGTGAGACTAATCCTTACAAAATTAAATCCATGTTATTAATGTGCATGATACAAACACATACTTTACACTAGGCAGTAATAATAAGGATGGTTACTTCATAGTAATTCTGGCCTCTGTTCTTCATGGCAACAGCTGACGTAGCTGTGGATATGGTCAACTGGACATTGGAATCTCCTTAGTACCCAAAAAATTTTGAGTTCTGCCTGGGGTAAAATCTACTTTATAAAAGCCAGTTCAGCAAGTTAGCAGAATGACAGCTGATGCTGGTGTAGTTATAGTATTTTTGAACCTATGCACACTGTTTCAGAGCAGCACCACATCTTGCCATACCTTCTAGCATACATCTACAAACACCTACTAAACAAAGGGCTGCTTTGGTTTCTGTTGAAATCACAAGGAACGGTATCAGAATTTCCTGCAGGATGGGGTTTTGGGTTCTCTGTAAGTATACAATGTATATATAATATAACAAAAAATGTAGCTTTACATAGCATGCTACTTACAACAAATATATGATATTACGATTAATAACGAAAAGAGACACAAGGTATATACGTATAGAAGACAGCCACTAGAGATTATGTGTTATAGTTCCAAAAGTTAGAACTAGTTCCTGTCAAAAACATACATTTATCTAATTATTTAAAAGGGCTGAGTTCTGCATAATTGTAGACATTACAGGACAAGATGAGCTTATGACAAGCATATTGAAGCCATTATGTAGGGCATTGTTGAAAATATGACAGGCCATAACTCTTGTGGAACTCCTTTTGCATATTAATACAGAATTCAGCAGAAGGTTTTGATGAAGTTAAATGCCTTGACAGAATAAATTTGGCCTTTGAGACAAAAACAAAACATGGTTTTCAAAGCTTCCTGCTCTCTCTGGCAGCAAAAACATTAAATTACAGCACAACAATATTTGTTTCCTCTGACAGAGGATGCAGCTTATGTGATGCGTTACAAAAATGTAGCCTAGATAGCAGGCTGTTTATTTTTCTTTATTTAAGATATTATCAGGTTTATTTTTATATTTTCAAACAGAAAAACTTAAGCAATGGTGTACAACGTGCTAGGATAAGTATCCAAGTGTTTTTGTAGATCAGTCAAAGAACTAGAATTTGCTTTATTGAATCACAATGCATACGACCACAATCAAAATGCATTTCCTAGTGATTAAATCTAATGGCAATATCGGTCACAGAATCTAATAGGTACAAGTCAGGGTTCTACCTCTGTGCAAATCTAATGCCATTTGTGAACTATTTGTGAATTCATCCAGAGTTTATCATCAAAATAAAGGCATATTTTCCATTTTGATGGTGTTCAGTAATATGAACCATTGAACAATTACTCTGAACTTGAAGTTTGAATGAGCTTGAAGATCAGAAGTATTATGTCACCCAGGCTCAAACAGAAAAAAAAGGTCCTGACTCATTAGACACAACAGAACTGCACAGTGAAAACTCCACACAGAATGAGTTGTGGGAAATTTGAAACACAGAATGAATTGTGGCAAATTTGGTCAGGAAAGAAAATTAGAATTTATTTAGTTTAGTTAGGATTAAATTTCATGGCTACAAAGTGTACCTATGAATGTTTTATGTAAAACCAGCTCCTTATAAACATGGTACCTCTGCAGAAAAATAAGAAGGGTAGTGCTGATAAAGATTAGCAACATCTGAGCAAAATGCTTGGGAAAGAAGGGTTTCTTCACTGCATGCAAAGGTTAATTTCTAGATATTGGCTTAAAATAACTAAACAATCTTACCAACCACAGAATGAAAGCTGTAAAGTCTTTGAAGTGTTTCTCATGCCAGTTGTCACAGACTGTCCCAGCTTTTATTCAGCCTTCTTGAATAATTAGACATTAAACACAAAATGTCTTTGGCCAGCAACCTGATTCACAGAGACTATCGTTTCAATAAGAAATGAAAAAATATTAATACAATTTCACTGTCAATGTTGGGATTTTATTTATGAAAAAGGCTCAGTCTATAGAAATTATTGGTATTAATGAGATCAAAAGTTCTCCATTTAATTAAAGTTGTGTGACTTGATATAAATCAAGAAGTTCAGACTAAGGATAACTGTGGAAAGGGAAACAGAAGAACCAACCCATCAAGAAACATAACATCTTAATTTTCTATGTGTTTTCACTTGTGTGTGTGTGTATCTGTCTATGTGTGTCTGTGGGTAAGAATATGACAACTGATTTTTCATCTCTGTCACAAGGCTGAGCTGATTCCTTTAGTATTCCTGATTAATGGAAACCACAGGCCTTCACATATCTTACAAGATTTCTCAACCTTGTGAAGTGGTCTGAAAACCTTCCACATTAAGAACCACAATTAAGTCACTGAAGTGTAAGGAAGAACTAAGAATATTTTGTAGTGTTCAGTTTGTTTGTACATTGCTTTCCTCTTCACAGAGGAGACTGGAACATGCTTGCAACGAGTTTTCTTCTGCTTTTGAAGCAATGTTATAAGGAATAATTAACAAGCCTTTTCTTTTAGTAATTTTCACTTTTCTTTATCTAGTTTAGGAAACAAATCTCAGCAAACATGGAATCACGGAATTGTCAGAGTTGGAAGGGTCCTCTAGAGATCATCTAGTCCAACTCCCTGCTGTTTTCACTGTGTGTAATGAGGCCTGCAAGGTTATGCACCATCTAGTTTTTCAGTTTTTCTTCCACTGCTATCCACAATGNTTTAGGTACTTATAAGCATTATTAAGGTCTCCCCTCAGCCCTCTCTTCTCCAGGCTAAAGAGTCCCAGCTCTCTCAGCATTTCCTCATAAGGGAGATGCTCTTTATTGCCCTAGGCTGGACTCTCTCCAGTAGTTCCCGGTTTCTCTTGAACTGGGGAGCCCAGAACTGGATGCAGTATTCCAGTTGTGGCCTCACCAGTGCTGAGTAGAGGGGGAGAATGACCTCCCCCAGCATCTGGCCACATTCTTCCCTATGCAATGAAGAATGATAAACTTCCCATGGGCCACAGACTGCACTGAATTTGTCTTCATCACTTATGTGGATCTACTAATCCCACTAAACTTTTTCAAGTACATTGTATTGCTTTGAATTGAGTTTAAACCAGGCAAATTTCTAAGTCCCATCCCAGTCTTATAATTTACTTCAGTAAAATAAATTATTGCTTATGTAGGTAAAACTTTCCTACAAAAGAAAGAAATTAAAAAAGCCCTGCTCTAGCACACAATTATAAAACTGCTCTTTTGGGAAGTCAACTCTCTCCTTCAAATCTCGCCTGCGCTGGGGTGTTATCTGAGTTATTTTATTTAACTTACACTGCTGTCTTTCAAAATGTTCTGTTTTGTCTCTCACCCGTCTTTCCCTTTTCAGTATTCTGTGTGTTTTGGGTTTTTTTGTAAAAAGGATTTGTACCTGAAAAACAGCTTTCTCATCAAATATGTCTGTATTCTGATTTCTTTAAAATCTTGTTGAAGTCCAGTCATGTCAGGTGCAAACATATAACTAAAAAAATAAAACCACAAAACCAGCAGATGTCTTCTAAAAGCGTTTAATTAGTGCAAAAATAATTGTCACAACACAAAGACGTTACGTGACTTCCATAAGGTCATGGAAAATATCCTTACACTTAAATTCCCTACTTATTTTTCTTGACTTCCTGACCTATTCTCCAAGCCACATATATAAAAGGTCTTGTACACCTTTTTCATTATTTTCCAGTGACTACAGACCTGCCTGACTGTATTTGTTGTAACCCTTACTGTAGAAAACAGTGGTTAAAGATGCTCCTGTTATCTTATGCATGACTGTCCACATTCTCAAGAATATTTTCTGAACAGACAGTTATCCTTCCTGTATATGGACATAATGCTAAACTGCAGACTCCATTCATTGTGAAGTGCAAATGTGCCTTAAATGAAAATGGAATTAGCAAGACTGGTGTGGGTTTATTAAAGTATCTTAATCTGCTAACAGTTAATAAGTTTATTTATGAGTATCTTAAAATCATACATTAGCCATTGATTTTTACCTTGCTGAGTTAAACATATAAAATTGATGTGAGGAGTTGCATATTTTCTGCAGTCCACTATTTCACAGAATGTAGTTAGAGGTAATTATCCATTAAAAGCAACTATATCCTTTGGTGATGAAACTGTTCCTCTGCAATAATGGTAGCAGCATTGCCATACGTGCTTTGTGTAAGCAACATCAGTAATAATCAGCTCAATAACAATATTTTAGTGCTTCCTATCACCATATAAGATTTATTGCCCTTGTTATTGACAAAAACAAGTAATAAGCCCCCTCACTCACCTGTTTTCCCCAAGTCTGTATGAGATTTTGCAACAATAAAATAAAACTCCTTGTTTTATGTGACACACTGGAAAGACAAATTCTTTTTAATGAAAGACATTCATTCATTTTGACTACATTGACGGAATAAACTGTTCCTCTGCAGAAAAGATGAACTTCTTTCCCACTGGAATAAATAGGCGTTTGAAATTTGAGTGAATGTAACTCACACGGATCAGATATTAGATTTAGATTATGGATGATCTGCGTCATTGTATCAATAACTTTTACAAAGACAGACTCTGCTGTAACAAGGGTGCAAGTGATATCTGAAGAACAAGAAGAGGGTTTGCAACATCTTCCCTTTTAATGAGGAAACTCCTTCCACAGCAGAAAATTACTGAGGACTCTGAATCTGTACTATAATAGACTGACACAAAGAGAGGATCCTGACGTCACCTATAGGTTTATTCATTATGTTACTTTTTATGTCTGCAATTGGGAAGAAACATTTCAAGTTGCATAAGTTGTTTCATGAAATTTGAAACCCTTGTGTTAGGCTGGGGACATCTGGGAAACATAAAAACAGATAAAAAAGTGTCCAGCATTGGTGGAGCCAACAGAGTACTACCATGAATTACTATGTTCAATTATAGTCAAGTAGGGAGAGCCTGCTCACACCACCTCAGCAAACAAGTCTGTCTGTATATGTCAGAACACTGACCAACATTTCCTGTAGTGCCGTGACTGAGCTAAAGCACTGTTTATTTTTCACTGGACTGGATTTCTGGCTCTCCTCAGCTAGAAATGCAGCACAGTTGTTCAAGCACCAAATTTAAGTCTTCAGACTTCCTACAAGTAAGATGTAGATACAAAATATGGAAAGTTTCTGGGTCTAATGAAGCAGTAAGAACACTTCTGTGTGCAAAAGAGATCAAGAGAAAGCTAAAACTCTATCTAGTTCTTACTCTATACACATTTGTGACACTGACTGTGTCTCTGTACAGTTGAACTCTTCTTTAGAAATGTGTAATGGCCAAAGAAAATAACAGAGGATCAGGAGAACAGGAACACTGTGAACAGTCAAATAGTAATAAAATAAAATCTGTAGGAAGAACAAGAAGGAAAGGAGTAATGACAAAGAAAAATGAACATTTTAAAAAAGAACACGGAAACTGTATATTAAAAAGCAGAAGGAAAAACTTAGGTCACCAGAAAAAGTTTTACTGAAGGAGAGAGAAAGATGAAAAGATTACTATTTTTTGCTAACAGAAGCAAAGGAAGAATTTTGTAGAAAGTTTTGTGTTGTATTTTTCCCACAGTAAGTGAACACTGTGTAAAATTGAAATGATTTATTTGACTAAAAGCCACAATGTATGTTCTCTTATTTTCTCTAGACAAAACTTCCAGTTGCTACTGATGCAATTCTTCAACGATAGAAGTGGAGACAACCTATTTTAAAATGAGGCTTTTAAGGATTTTCTTCATAACAAAGCACAAACAAAGTCAAGCAATTTTTAATTTATTTTTTTTTTTATTTCCCCTATATTCATGCTCTGTCTTTCCCACCTCTCCCCTCTAGTTTTAATTTCTAGTCATCTCGCTCCACATAATCAGGATTGTAGTGGAATCTCGTCTTTTGAACTTTTGGTCATAATTCCTGTCCATTTTAAGCCTATTCGTACTGCAGAATACAGGATTGAGAAAATAGCTTAGAAAAGGTAGATCTGAAATATGTGTACTTTTTAATGTTACCAAATGCAATACTAGCTTAAAGATTCAGTCATGCAACTCCACACTCCTTTCAAATAAGATTTGACTGTGAAAATGCTTACAGCTAAATTTACTGTGAAGAGTATCACCAAATTCAGTAAAATTCTTCATTAAAACACATTGATTACAGGCTATTTTCAGAAACAGATTTTATATAAGTACAGATTAATGATGTCTTTAAAGAAACAAGTTCTCATTTCTTAAACTGGACCAATGAAAATGCTGAATCAATTGCATAATGTGTCCTATTACCTCGTCTCTAGAATGAAGGGTTTCTTTTCAAAGAAATAACACCTTGAAACTGCTCTCTACAGAGCCCTGACTCTTGCTTTAGTTCCCGTGGTTTTACAGTTTTGTTCCATTGAAGCTTAGTGAATTTACAAAAGTTTCTATTGCATTTTGACATTATAGTGCATGACTTCTCATTCCTCAGAAGTTCTTATAAACTAGACATTTATTCGTTCCACCAGTGACAAAATAAATTGTTGTGGTTTTGTGCGTTCACTTTCTACCTAAGCTGAGTATACTGAGTTAACAGTGATCAAAATACAAAATTTATATTGCTGGATTATATAGTATTGGAGAAGATTAATTTTTCTGAGATCGTACTCTCCTCTTCCCTCCTCTCCTCTCTTCTCTTGGGCCACCCAGATGATCAAAGGACTGAAAAGAAGAAATGTATGAAATGTATGAAGAAAGGCTGAGAGAACTGGGTTTGTTCAGCCTTGAGAAAAGAAGGCTTAGGGGAGACCTTATTGCTGTGTTCCAGTATTTAAAGAGTAACTACAAAGATGGAGACACCCTTTTAACAAGGAGTCAGATGGGAAAGACAAGGGGTAATGGGCACAAGTCACTCCTGGGAAGATTCCAATTAGACACCAGAGTAAAATTTTTCACAGTGAGAGCAATCAAACATTGGAATAGTCCCCTCAGAGTAGTTTATTTCCCATCATTGGACGCTTTTAAGATTCAGCTGGACAGGATGTTGGGCCATCTTGTTTACGTCATGCTTTTGCCAAGAAAGGGTAGATGATACTTGAGGTCCATTCCTATCTGGTATTCTATAATCCTGTGTTTCCTTGATTCTATGAAATGTATGTGTTCTCATCACGATTTAAATTTCTTAGCTCCTCCTTTCTGATATACCAACAGGGAGTTTACCACAAAACCCCACTTAACAATGATATCACAATGAGCTGCTTAGCTCTAATGAGAAAAAAAAAAAAACAGTCAGCATCTCACTTTTATTACCTGAATGGAAGTGTGTACAAAGGTTTGTAGCGCACATGATACTCATTTAAAAATCCAGGTGCAAAATGGGATGTTCTTCCACTAGTACACACAGCTACTTAAGTGTAAAAGTTCTGTGAAACTGTGTGAATTAAGTCTTTAAAAAACAGCATGGATATTTGCTTCCACAAGCTTTATGTTAGATTTTGAGTTGAATTCAGTCAAATGTCTCAATCATACTTGCAAATAGTTTGGGGGAGTTTTTTCTTTACCTGAAACTCCAACAAATCTACACTAAGTTATTAGAAACTCTATTAACACCTCGATTTGCCTGCTACAGGTAGTGCCATACAGAACTGCAACCATATGTTATGTTATTAGCATCAGTCCTGCAATTAAATCTAAACCGGTTAAATGGAGGAAAAAATCATGCTATAATTCTCATTTATGTTCTTCTAAAATAAGATAGAATACTAGAGCTTTTAGGGTTTGTGTTTTTTCCCCCATAATATTCCTTCATCTCTTCAGTAACATAAATGTCATGCTTTGTCACTGGAACTGAGAAACATTTTCCACTATAAGAATCAATTTTCATTTATTTCAGTCCACATAATTCAAACTATTTAACTGTCTTTCAGATTCAGTGTCTGCCTGAGAAATCTTTAAAAACAAAATATGAAACAAATAAAATCGTTCTTAGCCAGAATTATTACCAGAGGTATGGAGCAAAATGCAAACTTCTCCCATTACAAAATTCCGCCACCCTTATGTTTGACAAACTTTGGTCTTCTGTCTTGATGAAACTAGAATTCAAGAAGAAAAAGTCACATCAGTGTCATGACATTTCTTGTACAAAACCAACAAAAATATAGAATGTGTCTTCAAATAATACAGTTTTAAAATTCATTTAAAAATTAAATTTAAGGATTTTTTTTCTTAATTGGAATGCATCTGATAATTTTCTTTGCCTCACACTTCATACAGATGAGTAGTTTGCAAATGCCTCCACACTGAGTAATATGCCCTCACACAGAATTTGCCACCGTCTTACAGTCCCAGTGTGCTTCACCTGACTGCATGGGCTTCCTATGACACTGTTGACTGTAATGGTAACTTACACTTTTGAAAGATGAGATAAGCTGCTTCATTTTTCTCAAGACATTGAGATTCTAGAGGCATTGAAAAGATGGGTAGATGTGGTGCTTAGCTACATGGTTTAGTGATGGTTTTGTCAGTGTTAGATCGATGGTTGGACTTGATAATCTGAAAGGACCCTTCCAACCTAGGCGATTCTATGATTCTGTGGTTTTGACTGTGCAGTAGCCCTTGTCCACACAGGGAATTGTGTGCTGAATCCCTGCCAGGTTTTCTCCCTCTCATAATTGTGACCCAAACAGAGCTGCAGGCTGCTTAGCTGATTGATGTAATGTCTGTGTAGTATGTCCTAAAGTTTAATTTCATGATTGCCTGTTATTTTTTCTATGGTGTTCTAGTCTTTACCAGCTCATGCAGAAAAAAGCAGATTCTACATTGTGTTGTAAAAAACCCAAACAAAAGCCAGGTCTTTGACAGATCTTTAGTCTGTATATTTTCAGAATCTGAAACCCACGTAGAGAATAAAACAACAAACTCCATTGCAGGGAAGCTGATTCCAGCTGGAGAATTGAATGCAAATCTCACAAAGAAATAAATTTTATGATTTTTAAGCTTATAACTACATAATGTAACCATGATGATAATTTTTTTGAGTGTGAGATTCCCTACAAGATCAAGATATAACCTAGACTTTCAAAGATGAGTTTTGGAGATAGATGTGATACTCTTAGAACTGAAGTGTATTATATTTCCAGGCTTTGGTGAAGTCTCTCTAGAGTACAGAACAGCTTTTTTAATTATATTGTAAAAAGCGTATTTACTAAAAACTTTCAAAAAAAACCACCTAAGAAATAAACCTTCCAGATAACAGCTGTTCAAAATCCATGTTTTCTCAGTCTTCCAATTTTATCTTTTCTCTAAATGACACATTAGCTAATTAAAGTATGGAGGAACATGTATTGCTGCTACTTCTGTAAAGGACACTTTCAAAACCTGATATATGATGCATCATCCTCCAAGTTTTGCATAGTTCCTAACAAATTTCCTACAGAAGCAAGGAGTATTTTATTATTTAGCAGTATTGCGAAGCTGTCCATGAAAGGGACAGCTGAGAAAAGCCATTCTTCAACTGCCACTGTGGAGAGCCTACTCCACAAATTTTGTGTGAATGCAGTAGTTTCATGATCCAAAAAGTCTCAAAACAGTGCATTATGACATGGATTACAGAATGTCACTCCACAACAGTTTTGTAATTACACCATTATACATCCAGGGCACTATTCATTTAAGCTACCATGCTCTGTCCTGTCCATAATGGCACCCTAGGCTTCCTGTAGTCTAGCAGACAGACTGTAGAGACCAGAGAGACTATAGAAAGACTGTAGACTCTGTGAAAGTTTTTCAAATTGTTTTTGAAATTCTATTCTGTTTGAGGACATCAAGAGCATTGGAGGGAGAACCATGTATTATTGGGTTCCCTAAATCCGTATTCAAGACTGTGTTTGTTCTAAATGCTGAAAAGGACATAGAAACCAAAACCAGATGTACGAGCAGTACTTTCAAATTGTTTATTCTGTGTAGCATCTTATGTGGCATTTGTCACCTCAGCATTCAGTCTTGTACTAAACAAGGGGGAAACATAATCCCCAGCACAGATTTTGGGAGGAAACGAAGAGAGAAATTACTTGCTCAAAGTAATTGTTTTAATCCACAAACAGAGATCTATGACAGATTTCTAGGAAAGCCACATGCCCCAAGTCCTGAATAGTACTTCTAGTAGAGTGTGCTAATAACAAACAAGAAAACTTTTCTGCTTCAATGATTAAGAGCACACAATGATTAAAAGGGCACAAACACATCTGGTGGCAGTGGAAACAGCAGAGTTCTTTAGGGTTTATTTGCACTTTCTTGTTCAATGTTTGTAATCTATATTGGATTCATAATGGTAAATGTAGTGGTCCTTCATAGGAGAGAGAAGGCTGCAACAAGCAGCATGTCTCTGAGGCATTGCTTTTTGTTATCACTCTTCCAGTACTTTTGATCTCAGGTTCATACTCCACTCAAGCAAATCTCTACAGAACACATACCAGAAATACAGGCTATGCTTGGGGAGAGATTATGACCCCACATAAATTGCTTTGTATATAGGAATACTTTATATTCAAGCCTTGCTTCAGGATGAAAATCCTTCCTAGCAGTGAGAAATTTAAACAGAGAAAGAAAATACAAGATATGACACCAGTCTCAGTTGTGCCCACAGAGCTGCAAGGAAATGTTATTCGGCCTCTTCTGTTTTACAAGACTCCTTACTTGCTGTAAATCAAGCTAATTTGCTTTATTAGAATAACTGTGTAAGAAATGCAAACTTTCCCTTACCATTTTTCTCTTCTTCTACTTAATATGGTGTGATGGCTGTCTGATGCCCACAATGGAAACTCTTTATCAGGAACAGCCTAGGATACAAACTATTGTTAGTTCTGAGTTCCTTCTTGTCTCATATTATCACTTCTGTATTCTTTTCTTCTTATTATTTTTCTCAATATTGGAAATCATAATAAATCCACAGCTATTTCCTCTTTTTTTTTTTGTATTTAATATTTCCTTATAATCCTCAAAGAAAATCCTACACTTCTGCATGTTTGGTTGGAAATATTAATCCAACCAGTCTATTGCCTCTGATGAATTTTTAAGGATCTGTGTATTAAAACAGTATTTACAAAGCACCTATTTAAGCATCTCACAGCAGATCAAGGAATGTGTTACATACATGTTTATTTGGATGTTTGAATATTACACTGAATGTTATTTGCAGGAGCCTAGCATATTTCCTCCTTGCCTCAGTCCACTCTTACTTACACTTCCAGATAAGAAAAAAAACAACCCACTTTCTCTTTGATAGGAGAGAGCAAAGAAAACCTTGTGCTAGTGAATCAGGTGTGTTACCTTGAATCTTACTCCAAACGACAAATTAATCAACAAATGAGTGTTTGAATACCTTTCCTTGGCTGTCAAAGGTGGATGAATATGATGCCAGTGCTACTTCTAGCTACAAAACCTGTCTTGCCATAAACATACTAATTCAGTTTGCCCATAAGTCTGTTTTTCAGATTCATTGTTTAGTTATTTTACAGAATGCTCATTCACAGAATTGTTCTTGCCAATGACTAACAAATTGAATTTATTAATGTAAGTTAATCTTGAATAAGGTTAATAAATTATTTTTTGGCAATAACAGCATCCTGATTTTTATTTTTTAAGCCATTGGTAAGTGATATTGTGTAACATTTTAGGTGGTCATAAAACACACAGATATGTCAGTCACCATTCATAGGTTGAAGCTCACTTTGCACTTCACAGTTTTTCAGTTTTCATTGCAATGTGTCCTACTCTCCTTATACAAAAAGATGATTTGGTCCTATATTGATATGGTATTACATTTATGATTTTATCCAAGGCAGCTATACATGCAAGGGTGCCACTATAGTCCCAGGCTTCTGCCACAACTAACCTAGTGACTCATGAGATCCTCCACCATTCACAACTCGTCAGGGAAACAGACAGAAGCACAAAACAGTTCACAGATTAAATGAATGGCAGTGAACATCAGGAGAACAAGAAGGATGTCGAATGTCATCTTGGGGCTGCCTTCTGGATAATTAAGAAAAACAACAACCACAGCACTGGTAATTAAAATAAAAAAACATAATTTCAACTTTAATTACAATTAAAAAAAAAAAAGAAAAAGGCTCATAAATCAAGAAATTAAAAAGCCAGCTAAGCAAAGCACAGTCTTTTCTTTGTCTTTTGCCACACAGCAATGCTTTTCAGAATGACATCACCATTCATACCATCTGGTGTTTCTTGACTTGTCCAAGCATTTATTCTCATAATAACTCCACTTCAATGTCTTTTTAATTATATTGGACACACATGAAAATGTCGTAACACTTGTCAAGAAGCTGAATGAAGAAAGAGGGTTGCATGGAAATGGTTTAATCCACCTTAAATAACATAAACCCATAAATTTCTCAAAAATATTGACTGCATGTATACATACATATATACACATCTCTAAACAGTTTCCTCATCTATCCCATTTGGCTGTGCTGGGAACAGAAAGAGATGGGATGTAAGAAATAGGTCAGGTTTGCCTGAAAGCATGAAAAATCAAAAATTCTAATTGTCTTCACGGGATTTTGCAGGCATGAGAAATTTGTGAAACAGCAACAAGATTAAAAGAAGCAATTTAATATTGTCAAGCATCAGGTATGATGCAAAATGGGCCTTAACTCTTGCACATGGGACATGGAGCTTTATAATATTGTCATGGTTTTAGCTGGGATGGAGTTTACTTTCTTGGTGGCAGTTGGTATAGTGCTGTTTCTTGGATTTAGGACGAAAATAGTGTTGATGGCATGCTGGTTTTCAGTTATTGCTGAACAGACAAGCCTTTTCTGTTACCCATATCACCCTGCCAGCAAGTAGGTTGGGAGTGCACAAAATGTTGTGAGGAGACATAGCTGGGTCAGTTGATGGCAACCAAAGGGTATTCCATTCTATATGTCATCATGTTCAGTATATAAAGCTGGAGCAAGAAGAAGGAAGGGAAAATGTTTGGAGTTACACCATTTGTCTTCCCAAGTAACCATTATGCATGATGAAGCCCTGCTTTCCTGGAGATGGCTGTCAATGGGAAGTGGTGACTTAATTCCTGGTTCTGCTTTGCTTGCTTGTGCATCTTTTGGTTTGCATATCAAACTGTCTTTATCTCAACCCATGTGTTTTCTCTATTTTTCCAATTTTTCTCCCCATCCCACTGGGAAAGAGGACAAAAGAGTGAGTGAGTGAATGGCCTTGCTGCTGGTTAAATCCTGACAGTCATTTTCATTGATTTTCTAGTTCTACAGCAGAGTAGTTTTAACAAGAGTGGCAAAACTAAATCCATCAGGCCCGCTCTTACACTCAAACAATTGCTGAAATAAAATATTTAAGAGACATCTTGGAATCTCACCATACCTCTGATCACATGAGTCTGATTTAAAATTTGGAGCATATAATATTATTATAATAATATTTTTCCTATTTGTAATTGTCTTAAACAACTTACTTGTACCTGTAGGTCTTTCCGACCCTTTGTTTTAATGGCACTAAAAGCATTCTCAGAAGAGACTCTCAAGTCTATCTGGACATCAAATGAAAATATTTGGTTTGGGTTCTTTGCCATTATGAGAAAATCCACACTGTGGAACTAGAGCAACAGTGATGAAAACCATATCTTTCTCTTTCCTCTCTCTTCAAGTGTTTGGCACCACTAAAATGGTTTCACTGTTCATGATGTACTACAAAGGCTCAAATTTTCTGACTACAACATCCTTTTAGGACTACATGTCACACTAGTCAAGAAAAAAAATCAACCTTTCAGAAAATGTTATTCTTTTTCTACTGACAATATTTATTTAGTAAGGATGCTTAAAAGTCAATAGTATTATTCACATGAGTGAGTACTGCAGAATTGCTTCAGTCTGTAATTATTTGTCTATGTGGTGAGCATTTTATATATTGGAATACCACAGTCACTAATGAAAAGTTTTCGGGCTGTTTCCTCTTGCACCATCACTACACTTTAGCCCAAGAAGAGGTAGCAAGTGTATGGCTTGTTTACAGGGCAGGAGAAACAAACTATAATGTGAGCTGTGGAAGTCAGGATTATCTAAAACCAAAAAAAGTGATATAATTCAGAAAACTCAGTCAATAGCACAGTGTCAGAACAGGATATTTGAGGGGATCTTTTTCAACAGAGAGTTTCAACATTAAGGTTTTTTATCCAAATTCAAGACAGGAAATATTAAAATTTAGAATTTCTTAGAGGAGAAAAAAAAGTACAAAGAAATATAAAATTCAAAAGGACATGGGCAAAAAAGAATGGAAGAAAGAAAATTGTATACAGTTGGTATAAAAAAGACTTATATTTCATATAAATACAAGCTCTGGCAATTGAAAGATTTCTAAGATTTTTTCTAGTAGAAATAATTACCCAGGTGCCATTAATTACAACAAACTATCAACCCTGTTACTTTTGCAAAAATGCTCTGGCACTTTGCAATTCTGTATTTAACTGATATTATTTAGTTCAAAATGGCTCTGCTGAGGTTACATAAATTATTCTTGAGCAAGGTAGAAAACTAGTATTTCTAATTTTAATTCACTAACGATTTTTAATATTAAAGCATGTTCATTCAGAACATTAGTTGCTATTCTCAATGTCCATGTTTATTGTTGAAACTTATTTAATAATTATTTTATTTTTTATTTATCGCTATTTCATTAACAGGCTTTCTTGTATTTCAGTCATACTGAACATTAAAGAGTGTACTTATTTCATTTTAGTACACTGAATATCTCATAGAGAATTCTTGCAGTGCTACTTAGGGCACAGATAAGTACTGTAATGTAGTTTTATGAATTTTTGCAGTTTGAATAAATAAGACATTTGTTTAAATAAAAAAAAAAAATCCTAAACCTGAAGCCTTATTACTTTCCAGATTCATACTTAGGATCTGATTTATATGAAAGCTTTATGATACTTACTATGTGTCATCCAAAATAATGCATTATGATAGAACCTGATTTTCCTTCAGATACCAGGTGTATATTAACGTAAATCCAGTATCTTCTACAGAATAGCTTCTCATTTACTTTTAGTAAGTAGACCAAGTGAATATGGATGGCGTGAAAAAGCTTTTTCTTAACACTGAGTTATCACAGCAATTATGGGCATAAGGTAAGATCTAATTAGAGGAATTAATTCAGTTTTTGAAAATAATTTTTTGTGGTGTGAAAGGATTAATTTTCTGACCTAAATGACATCTCACATAATGCAAGGACTTTTTAAAAATCTCGTTCATCTCTAAAGCCAAATATTGCCAAAAAATTCTACATAACACCTCCAGAGTTTACTTTCTTTAGCCTTACCAGTTCCTTTTATCCATGCCTGACCAGAGTTAAACTGCTTTCAAATCATACATAAGCTATGATCTCTATAGCTCTATCTTTCATTTCCCTGTTCATTTCATACAATAAGTAGATGGATGATGTTAGTGTTTTTTGTATTGCTCACACGCACTGGCTAGGC
The DNA here is from genome assembly GCA_013400055.1 of Nycticryphes semicollaris. Classification (NCBI taxonomy): domain Eukaryota; kingdom Metazoa; phylum Chordata; class Aves; order Charadriiformes; family Rostratulidae; genus Nycticryphes; species Nycticryphes semicollaris. Next base: position 53,966 of record VXBJ01002853.1, on the reverse strand, counting down.
TCCATAGCTAGAGGTCTTCACTGGTGGTCATGACATCTTAATGCAGAATATAAATCAGCTCAGCTTAAACATATATCCAAAGGACAAATGGAAATTTAGTTTGTCTTAATTTAGTTTTAAGGTGTATCTGACCATTCAGACCTATATGTAATTTAAGGCACTTTGAGAATAGAAGAAAACACCAGCGGCAAAAAAAAGAATTCTAATTAGGTTATTAATGATGTACAGACTTATAAAATAATTTTATCCATTCAAGAGCATTCAAGAGCATACAATAATATTTGAACTAGAATTTAAACTAGAACATTGCTCTCCCACAGATCTTGTTATTACTTGACAAAGCATACTGCTTCAGAAATGAGTGATCAAAGAAAATGTGTTATTGACAGCTTGACTAAGAACAACCTTGCCAAGGGGTAGTTCAGTGTAGTTGAGGAGGCTTTAGATAAGTAATCATCTACATGCAGCACAGAAAAAATAATTATCAGTTGTAAGCTAGAAAACGTACATGACATCTACCTGACACACATTTCCCAGCTTATGATCTATTCTTGTAATACTGTCAGTGACAGAACAAAAGTAAAACATTACAGTGTGACAGTGAGTAGATGATCCAGTGCTCTGATTACAGAAAAACACATATTTGCCCTTCCCTTCCCCCAGGGTAAACAGACTTAGCAGGTCTGAATGTAAGGGAATTGTTTCGGCTCCTTTTTCAACATAAGTGCAGTGTGGTCTAGAAGTTGTAATTTGTGGTCTTGCAGTAGAGACAAGACAAAGTGATGCAGATGTTTGGAGTAATAATAAAACCTTGAGTCTTTAAGTACTCACTTCCAGGTGTAAAATCATTGCATTTTTTGACTAATAATTGTTTATGTTCTTACAAGGTGGAAAAATCATCTTGGTTACTTAAGCAATAGAAGTTTGAAGATGGTAATAATATCTCTTATTAGATCAACTGATGGGTGAGAAGGTGGGGGGAACCTTTTATGTGGCCAAAGCTGTTTTCAAGTCTCAAAAATAATAAAAAAATCAAATAAAGTAGTTAATCAGTAATTCAGTACACATTGTAATTTGTGTAAGTATCGTTGCTTTGCCAGAATGAATTGATTTGTTGATAATCAGAATAGCCTTCTGAATAAGAGCTTTAACCCTTTATTGATCATTTAGTTCCCACTCAGGAAATTTTAATCTTTTTATTTTTGTGGAAATAGCAAGTTCCAAGCTAAACAAACCAAATGAAGGGATAGTAAAAATGACCCAAAATTAGTCAAAAGGGCGCAGCAAATTGGTCTCCTTGCATTCAAAATGCCTGGAACTGCCTAATAACTGATTTTATTTATGTTATTTTGGAGCAAATCAAGAATACCAAGTAACAAAGTCTGGAACTCCTAGGTAAGGCAATAAATTGCTTTCATTCTGAAGACTGCTAAATGTCACCAAGACATTTCCAAGAGGTGTAATAAAAAAATATTGCTTTCATTATGTGCCTCTTACAGACCCTCTTTTATCGACTAATTGCTACAACAAACTAAAAGAGGTTAGTACCAATGGTTCTCTTTCACCTCTATTTTGTAAGATAATTTCATGGCAACCTTAAGCAAGTCATATATATTTTGTCTTATTCCCTTGCATTCCTCAGTAGAAGGAAATAATAATGAAAAATGTAATATTTGATGTACAAGAGAAATGAGGGGGAGGGGGTTGATAAATTTGTACAAAAAAGTATTGTATGATTGAAAAAAAAAAAAACAAAAAAAAAAAAAAAAAAAACCCAAGAGTAAAATTACCTTGGGTGCATGATATCTCAGAATCACTTGGTTCCACTATTGAAAGACACTTAAATTATATTGGTGCCTATTTCAGTGGAGTTTGTTTCAGGTTGGGAAGGTTAGGTTTCAATGCACACTCATGATCCATCACTTGGTAGTTCTGTATAAACTGAGTTGTAGTATGACTTGACATCATATGTGGTGATCAAAAATCTAAACACAATTTATGGTGCTGCATGTCTGGTATGTGGTGTTCTGTATATGATTATACATTCTCATATAGAACAAACATACTTATTCTGCCCACATAAGCTACATTTTATTATATGCTTATGAGTTGTCTGTTCTACAGGTTGCAAAATGAAAGCACATTCAGGAGGTAGTATAAAAGGAGATCTGTAAATATTCAGACAAAAGTATAATTATAAAGGTTCTGTAATTATACATTATATATGAAGATATAAAATATAGGAACCTGGGGTTTGTCTTGTGTTAAGAACATATTCTTCATGAACAGCTCAAAGATAACAACATACACCAGCACAACAACAGAACTCGTGTCTTTCAAAGAGTCTGCATTAAGTTTGGGATTCAAATTTTCCTGCTGCTGCTCTGCTTTAAAGTGCTACTAGGTCTGAATGTTCTTTTTCATAAAAGGTCCATGGAGTTAGAATACAATGCCCCTCTGTGCAGGAAGTAAGTCAGGGTCATCTACAGTAATATCTCTCCAAGTCACTCTTGGGACAGTAATAATCAGATTTGACCAATCAGCAGACAGCAGTAATACTGAGAATAAGAAAAGAATACGCTCCTTCTTTCTGAAATTACACTGTTTGTAATTTATACTATTTATACTCACCTGAGAGGTGAGTCTTGTGCAGCAAAAATGGACAGAATGAAAGACCTGACACAAACTTTCCTGTCAACATGGTTCTTTTTCCAACAGCAATGAGAAGACTCTGTCTTTGTAGACTCATTCTGTGCATATACAGCAATTACATTTTTATGTGTGCAATGACAGTTATTAAAACAAGCAGAGTGAATGTTTGCAAGCATTACATGGGTATATAATGTAATATATATTAAAAACTACACTTCTAACAAACCCTGGAAATGTAAACATACGACAGGTCTTTTCCACCTGATCTGAAAGAGTGGAGGAAATAAAGATTTTTAAATAGTCACTAGAAAAATAAATGGACACACAGATCACTCTCCTCCTAATCACCAAACAAAAACATCTTTCTGCTCAGTGAGAACATAGTCTCTCTCTGGTCTAACAAACATTTTAGTATCTATTGAAAGCGATAGTTCTTCAAGGAAGAAATGAGAGCCGCTCCCACACTGCATTCCCTGTAGTTTTGATAGGTGGAAGATATGAATCTGAAGCATTGGAACAGGCTGCCCAGGGAAGTGGTTGATTCGCTATCCCTGGCAGTATTTAAAAGATATGTTGACATAGTACTTAGAGATCTGGTTTAGTGAGGATTTTTGTCAGTGTTATGTTTATGGTTGGACTTGACGATCTGCAAGGTCCCTTCAACCTAGGCAATTCTATGATTCTCTGTTGGACAGAAAACCTTTGAATCTAGCCACCTGCATGCTTGTTTGGTTTTAAGAGTCACAGAGCTGTTGGTTAAATGGTTAAAAGTCCTGCTATCATTGTCATGAAAGAAAATTACTTTGAAACCTTCAGGTAGGCGTTTATGTCAGATGACATAAATCTCAGTAAAACTGAATAGATTGCAAGACAGGGCTTACTTTAGACAAACCGGTCATAACAGCAGTTTTCATTCTCATTAGGGTTTCTAATCCTTCTTCAGCACCAGAAAAAAAAAAAAAAAAGTTTGGGTTTTTTTTTCTGCAGATATGGGCCCAAGTTCTGGCAGTAGATGTGGTACAAACAACTGGATGGACCTCAAGTTCTCATTGGATTTACATAAACAGGCACAGGATTTGACCCTTAAATTTATTAACTTAAATGCCTAATTTAGTGAAACAAAATGTCTTTATGACATTTAATTGAGTCAGGGAGAAGAACAATTAACAGATGTTTAATTTATCCTTGCATAATGAATAACTTTTTTTTCCAAAGTAAATAAAATTTCAATTTAATGAAATTCACTTGATACCATTACAAGTCCCCCAGGTGAAGCTTTAAAGGAATAGACATTATGAGAATTGAAATTTTAGGATTCACAGGACAACTGGTAGTATTTTCTTGCTTGAATATCTGCACTTCTCCTCCTGCTACTTTATTTAATTGTTGTCTTCTAGGTACCCCTATTTCTTGGCCATTCTCAACTGTAGTTTTTCAGGGAAGATCACAATAAAGGCAGAAAATAACAAGAGTATGCCATGACACAATTACATGCCATATTACAGAAAAGTATATCAGTGACCTGAGAAAATGCCACTACTGTACACAAATGCATTAGCCTAACCAGAAAGAATAGGAAAGTGAAACTTTTTTGTTCTGTTTTATGCCCTACCTCTCTGAATAGTATCCAAATGAGAATTTTAAGTTGATAGAGAATGCACTTTACCAAAAATATGTATTATTAAAACTCACAGCATTTGCATCTCACTGATGCAGCTTAATGAACTAGATGGCAGACCAATAAGTTCTTCTTGTCTTTATCTTGTGCTCTTACAGTTGGAGTTATTGTGTTGTGTTGGAATTATTCACCCTTGCTTGCTTATTTGCACAAAACTGAACCCATGTGAACAACACGTGCCCTAAAAGTGCAGTGAAGTCCTACATTTATACCTGCATCATGCACTCTCAAGAAAACTTCTCAAGAGCACTTTTGTCATCTTGCTCTGAACTTTCCCTTAACTCAGCACATAGTAAACTTAGACCATTTACTTCCTTGTCTTCTGTGTTAGAAAATAGATGTAAGAGTTACCTCTTTCCTGCAGTCTTCTCTGCAAGTCACTTCATGAATCTTCTCTCAGTTTCCCTGCAGACATCCTGTCTTTGTGAGCCAGCACAGAGTGTTTCCAAGACCCCATCTATTAATGACCTAGAAAAGGAGAGTGCTGACCTTTGTTTAAACTTGGTGACAAGATGTTTTCAGATACAGTTGTCCCAACTTAAGCTAAAAAAAGAATACAGTTTCTAAACTCAGTGGGTGGAGGGCTGATAGGTGACAGAGACATGGCTCTGAGCCATCAGAGGTGTCACCAAGGGGTAGGCAGACACTCTGCAAGGCTGTGCTGAGTAGTCATGCAGCTGAACCACCTTTGCTGCCCACCTGAAGTAGCAATGACACACTTCAAACGGGACCAGTGAAGAGCTGCACAGTCAGAGGGCTTGATCAGAGATACTGTGGTAAAAATACTTGCAGGTCTTATGAAAACTTTACCCTTTTAAGCACAAAAACAAAGAATGGCAGATGCTCATGCTATGCTACCCGACATTGTGCCACTACAGTCTGGACAGGACAAAAACATTTTGCAAGGTTATTGAGTCTATGGCATCTCAACTCTCCTGAGACCAGCCATAAAAGTATAGATTGCTTTCAAGCTGCAATAATGCTGATGTTTTAACTTGGCTTGAAGAGAGTCAAGTTATTGGATAAACAGATATAACTTTCAGAATCACCCCCTTACCAGAGTGTGTCTGATATAATACTCTCCAGCTGTTCAGCCCATCACTGTAAGATCACCTACACTTTGTGGAAGATTTTCTTAACAAAATCCATTTGGAAGGGGGGTTGTTCTACCCTCCTCATTTCTATTTTAGAAGCCTGGACTAAGAACAAATTGGTCTTATTTCATGTATTAGGAGAACTTTAATTTTCAGTAAATGCATTGAAAAAAAGATATATTTTTCGTTATCTGGCAGGTTTTCTATTTGTAATGTGCATTCAGACAAAGTGGGACAGACACCGGTTTTTTGTTTTTTTGTTTTTTTTTTTTTCCCAGCTGCAAAAAAGAACCCAAACAAAAAACACCAGGAAAATAAAAACAGTTGCATAGATAAAATCAGACTCTCTCTCTAGAAAATGAAATGTCTCCTTCACATTCTCTAACTTTTTCTAAATGCTTTTATTAGGACCCTTTTTGCCTAATAAATATTCTTGAAGGCGATTGAAAGTTCTGAGGGATACAGAGTTAATATTTACAAAACAAATGAAGGAATAAAGCAATACCTTTCTTTTTCTTGTAATAGAGACCTCACTGAGGATGAGGGGAGATCAGGGGAGATAAAAAAAAGAAAAAGGAAGAAAAACACTGAAGTAGAACACCTATATTTTCACTCACATAATATTATTTCTCTAAAGACAAGGAACTTCATTTCTTCCCCTTTTTCTTTTAAGGACAGCTAAGTGTAACATAAGAGAATTCTTATGTAATTGCATGAGGGTCCACATAGGTATAGAGATGTTGAAAAAATCATAATGAAAGGACTAATCCGAGACCATTTCTTCATTTGTTTCTCTCAGTGACTTCAGTTTGTTGAAATCCTAGGATTAATCTCAAAGCTGGTGATCATAAGAAAAAGACACACATTTTAAGAAAAAAAATATGCTTTCTATGTCATCTCATTATAGACTAATTTGAAGAGAATCAAGTTCTGCTTCAATTATATAATTAAGGACGGATTATTTGAGAGGGTTTGCTAATGATAAAACTATCCTATTATTATATAGAATATGGTACACTGGTTTACTATATCCCTCTTTCACTCAAATGTTCTATGATGTCCCGCTAAAAAATGCATAGCGTTGTCATACAACTCAAGCATGAAGATATGAAAGAAATAGGAAAGAAGCTCTACTTTTTTTTCATGCAGGAGGGCTAACGTGATAAAATTATAAAATCTTGGTTACATTTCTTCCATTTTCCATTCTCCCTTTGGCAGAACATTTTCCTAATTGCTGTGTACAAACTTGTCACACCATAAACTCTATGCACTAGAACTCGCTCTAAAAAATTAAAGTATTGTGTTGCATGTTGTCTTCTGGACGACTGTTCATCTCTCTCCATTTCTTCCAAGAAATGAAGCCATATTTTTGTTTCCCTTTCCAAAAGCGGAAATAAACTCTAGGAGAATTTGGGAGTGAGTTTCTCGCTGAAAGTGAGAAAGTTTCAAAACCCCACAAAATGTTGCTTGTCTTCCAGATTCTGGGAAGGAGGCTAATTGGCACAAAAGTCCCTGACTGCAGCTTTTCTGAATCACTGTTTAAATATGGTTCTGAGCTCATGTATTGTCTCAACTGCAGATTACTGTTAGTTAAAATCTTCATGGCAATGTGTGGGAGACCAAGGACTGAAACCCCAGGGACTATTATTCTCAGTCTTTCTAAACTATTGCATTCTTTTTGTCCTAATCAGTTTGTTTCTTTGTCATTGCTTCTCACAGTGTTCTTCTAATGATTGCTCTTCACCGTATTCTATCTACCTGAAGCCTAATATTGCGAAATACTGGACTAAATCTTCCTCTCTCCTTTTGCTGATTTCATATCAGAAGAAATTAACAGCAAGAGGGAGAAGAGGACTTTACCTTTAGTTCTAACAAAAACAGCCCCAGAAGCTGAGAAAATCCAATGAAAAGTAATTTCTCTTTGGGCATGAGTGTGCTTGGCACAAAGAGATCACAGAGAACTTGGCCTTCATGTTCTAATACCAATTTCTGAAAACTTTGGCAATTAATGACACATGCTACTACCAAGTTTGATGTTAAAAGTATTAATTCGAACAGTAGAATATTAATTTTCTTTTTCTCAGTGGAATACTGAGAAATCAGCACCCCTTTCATATCTGTACATTCACATTAAAAAATAAAAATAAAAAAAAAAAAGAAAGAAAAGCCAAATTATTTGTTGGAAAGAAAAGACAATAAAGTGAAAGCAAACCAAGTTGAAACCTGATTTGCGGAATTCACCTTTCAATTTTTTCTCTGGATATAACCAAAAATATTACATATAAGTACAACAAATTTTCGTAAAGTACTAATTACTGACTTTGCTAGCATAAGTGTTCAAACACTGATGAGGACAAATATCGCATGTATGTGTTGAAAGTCAGCATAAGTAATTGGTCATATAAGAAACAGCTTAGTACAAGAACACAGGTACTTTACACATTCAAGAAGCAGCTTCTTGACATTTACTTACACAAAACTGCTGTTTGGATGCACTGTTTCTTAATCACACACTCAGGTATAATTATAACTGCAATTGCACATACAAACTCCTTGTGCATGATTCATACCCCAAGGAGTTTCTAGAACATTTTTTTTTTCATAAATGTATCATTTTTTTGGTAACTTGTTACATTGTTTGTATATAGAGAAATTAATACCTTCTCAAAATGCTACAAGTTACAGCAGCTTCTTTATTTTAGCAAATTCACCCCATTCATTCAATTAATATTAAACACAACTGAGTGCTGTTGTACAGCACAGAGTACAGTTTTAGAGCACTGATCGTACCTTTTCTAATAGGGGGGTCCAACTGGCAACCACAAACTCAGGAACTTTAGCTTACTACCTCCACCTTTGGAAACCTCCAGGTTCAGAGCTTTCTTTGCTTTCAGGTTTGCCTTCCTTTTCTCTGCAGCTGAAGACTGTGACGAGTTCTTTCATGTTGCAGCTATGCAGGACGCCTGGAAGATTGATCAAGACTGATTTTAGAAATCTTGGAACATGTAGCAGATCAAACAAAACTTAATCAGAATTAAGACTGCATTGCTTTTGAGAACAAGGTTGCTGGCCGAACAGAAACAAGCATCTGTGTGTATGTCTGTGAAGGTCAGGCTGGAAAACCTCCTGGAGGAGTGTGTGTAGAGCAATGTGGCTAAAAACAGTTGCATTCTGTGAGAATGAGAGTGCTAATCCTGTTTGGCAAAACAACTCAGAAACTAGCCCTATAAATAGAGCTGATTGCATGTGAATCAAGGCAAGCTGCTTATGTTAATCAAGGTGCCTCACTTTTTTCTGCTGCTGCTGCTTCTGCTGATTCTCCTTCTGCTTCTACTTTTAGCATGCAATTGAGACCTAAGTACTCATTGCTGCACTTTCATCCTCCGATTTTCCTGGAAAACACACAGAAAATGTGTTTGTCTTATTTCTTTTCTCAGCGAACAAACCTATGTCTTGTACAGCTTGAAAATGGCACTTACCATGACAGCATTTGTCAGAGCATTCTGGAAGTCAAGAAATAAGGGGAAACAGAAGCAACTCTTTCCTCAAGTGAAATTTTACTCTATCTTTTTGTAGTTGCAAGTAGATCTTTAAATAGTGTTATGGCCAGTAGAACAAGAAAAAGAAAAATGTCATCCCAAGCCTCCTCTCTCACCTCCATGTGGTCATTAACAACCACATCAGTAAGGAGCCAGTAAAGATCTGTGCACATTTAGCTCATCCAGATGATTTTTTAAATTTCGTTTTTAAAATCAAGCACACTGTCATTGCACAGGCAGAGAGCAAAAGTTCAATACACAGGACTTTTTCACACTGAAGTGCACTAAAGGAGAGGTACTTTTCTTCATGAGAAGTGTTAACTGTCTGGTCAAAAAGACAGCATGTGGTCTAATGAAGAGATATTTTCAAAGGCAAATAAATTGTATTTTAATTATTCTAGCCATTTCTGATATCTCTTAGAAAAAAAAAATAGATTTAATACTTCAAAACCAGGGGACTTCAAAAAGAAATTATCTATTAAAGCTAACTGCTTGACTACAAAAGATTCTCTTCTAATAGATGAATACTGAGGTGGATGATTTTCAAAATTACAGAATCTCTGAATGATGAGGGTCAGGACATCGAGTAGGTAGCAAAAAAGATACCTTTATGGTTTAAACTTAATGGAAGTAGATTAATAATTTGTTTCTCTTTTTTTTTTTTTTTTAATGTCTATCTTTCATAAACATTTTACCTTACCCAGCCTTGACTTAAAAGCAACTTCAAGGCAATGGAATGAAAGTCTGCTGACTTATAAACTGAGACCTTAGTGATTCTCCCCAAAATGCCTAGTGTATTCAAGAACAAAGTGTGCCTTCAGAGCATTTTGCTTAGTAGAAGGGGAAAGTAGGAGCCCAATGATAACCAAAACTATATCAGGGCATTGAGAAATATATTTAAATCCTGAGGTAACAAAAACTTTTGTCACATTCCTACATAAAAAAAAGAAATAAAATCATCCTCTAGATAAGGAAGGAGATAGCTGAGCTGTCAAGTACAATTATTCTTTTATGCTTTTATTTCCCTTCAGTTAAATGGAGGGGGAGCGAGTGTGGATGTGGGAGACAACATGGCTTTGAATTTTTGTATGCATTTCTTAGAAAGAAAGGATAAAAATAGAGTAAAATTCTATTATAAAATCTTCCTAAGCGAAACACAAACTGTTGTACTACTAAGCCAAAATGTGCTTCCCTTCAAGTCTGAAGAAGCTTTAGAATTTACCACGTCTTAAATTTAATATTCATATTTAATATTTAATATGACTGGGACTGGGGGGATCTGAGCAATGTCTGTAAATACTTAAAGAGTGGGTGTCTATTGACACATCTCTTGGAAAGGACCAGTCTTTTTTCAGCCTCTTTTCCCAAGAGGAAATGGGCACAAACTTGAACATAAGAAGTTCCATCTCAACATGCAGAGGTACTTCACTTTGAGGGTGGCAGAGCACTGGAACAGGCTGCCCAGAGAGGTGGTGGAGTCTCTGTAGACATTCAAAACACACCTGGACATGTTCCCATGCAACCTGCTGTAGGAGGACCTGCTTTGGCAGGGGGTTTGGACTAGATGATCTCCAGGGGTCCTTTCCAACCCCATACCATTCTGTGATTCTGTGATTCTATGATTCTGTGACTTTTTGTTAAATATTATCTTACATGAGGAAAACTGTCAACTGACAAGAGATCAAACCTGACTTCTATACAATTCCATCAAGGATTCTTTTGAGAACCACCATAAAATTATTAAAGACTGCCTTTGCAGAAATTTCATATTTTAGGAAAGTTTTTCAAAGCCTGAGCTTCAGTTTAAATAGTTATCCCCATCCATGACATGCAAGAAGTGAAGTTACAGTAAATTAGGAACTTTCTTAGGCTTCAGCTGCTGACTTCCTGGGCAGGTTACAATCTGGGCAAAGCCGTATTTTACCCAAAGTCCTTATATTAGATGTCCAGCAGTGGAGATAATTCACTTAGCCTCTATCTGCAGTCTGGCTCTGCTTCACAACCAGTCTAACCAGCTTGCTCGTATGAAGAATGAACAAGTCTGCTCACATGAAAATTTCAGCTCACACAAAAAAATTGTATTTGTGGATCTGTGTTTAAATAGAAAAGAAATACCACACTCAAGCAAGTTTATCGATCTACTGTACCTGAATAGCATAGTCCCACTGAATCTAAACTGCTAGAAAGCTGACATAATCCATTGATTTCTATGAAATGCAGTCAAAACTAGGGAGACTTTGCTCTTCAGTAACAAGAAAGTTTTAATAACAATCAATCACAGTAGTACTCTATATGTACTCTAGTTTTATCTATTACCCTAATAAGATAAAATATGTGTTGGTTTGCAAATGAGTAGACACATTAATAAACATCCACATTAATCTGAAAAATGTAACATTTGATTTCCTGTTTCCTAAGGCTTTACGATGAGCACATATTAATTTGTGGAGTTAGTGGACAGAGTATTGCTCTCATTCCATGCTTTATGTATCCTTATTTACCAAAAGAAAAAATAAACTTGTTAATTGTTCTGTTGAGATCAGTCCAGAAGCCATATTTAATATTCTTGATCCACCCTTGTACTTTATTTAATTGAAATGCCTTAAATAAAGAAAGAAAAGACCCCAACAAACTACCACAACCCAAACTACCTCAAAAAGAGATAACTGCTGACAATATACTAACAAACAGGGCGCTCCAAAAACTTTCCATAACATATTTAATATGACACTTATTTTAAATAAGTGTTTTAATAATGTAAGGATCAGTAAATTTAACAATAAGCATTTAATAAGCCAGACTTAGCTATATTAGTTGAAACGGAAATATCCCTAAGGAAAGGAGCTTTAAAATAATCTTCCCAGAAAGAAATATTCTTGGTAACCACTTAATTTTTTTTCTCCCTAATGATAGCAAGCAAGGTAGTATCATGAAAATAAGTTAATCATATGAACTTTTTCTAGGTAAACTCTAAATCAGAAAGATACATGAAACTACAAATACATAGTTATTCTTTAATTATGTAAAAAAAAAAAAAAACCAATTCTGAATTAATTTAAATTGCTTGACCTCATGTTCCAATTCTATTTTGCTACCAACTGGCAAGCCACATCCCTAAAAGGTAACACACTTTAAGCCAAGTGCCCTACTGAGGCACAAGTAGTGCTCCAGAACTGTTGTGTTTCATTGTACCACAAGTGATTGATAGCTTTGCCCTGTACAGTGACTTTGTGGCTAAAAGTGCATGTGATCATCATAAGTCATTGCACCAAATGCTACTTGTAATGTCAAACAGGATTCTGGCTCTCCAGCGGACAGATTTTGAAGGAGCCCACATTGCTCTGAGAGGAATAACCATCCACCAAGAAAAAATTAACAGAGGCTTGGGTTTGGATGCCAAGGTATAAATTGTTCACTAGACGCTTATGCCTATTTCAGTTGTGTAAATACACATATTTAATGTATATATATGTCTATATACAGGGGCAAAGATGTGCAAACGAACGTTGCAGTCATCTTATACCTCTGATTTACTAATTTTAGATATCAAAATGGCTTCTAGTCAGCAAGTCATTGTCGATATTTCCTGTAGGAATATAGAAATATTGCTTCCTTCTCTATTTGACAGCATTTACAGTTTGTGCAAAGCTATCATATAATTTGAAATATAATGTAAAATCTAAAAGAAAGAATTTTTTTTCTTTTTCTTTTTCCTTTTTTCTTTTTTTTTTTTTTTTACTTTCTAGAATGAGATACACTATGACTTTAATATGATATTAGTAAAGAACTAAAAATTGGGGATTTCTGATACTGATTTCTTTACCCTTTAGTTACATCCTGTAAAAAACCCCCAACTATACATTTTGATTGACAATTTAGAGCTGATGAACCATTTAATGGGAGTGTAATCAAGGTGAATGATAACTCTGGACAGTAGTGTGTCGGGAATAGGATTGTAACTGTTGTAAGACATCTCCAGTTTTCTTGTAGCTTATCGGTCTAATGTCACTAAAGGCAAAGTCTCCTATAAAATAGAAAATACTACCACTCAGTTTTAGCGTATTTCATAGAATTTACTGTGCAATTGTAAATACATTTAATAAGTGGTTGACAAATAAGCAAATCTTGCACGACTTTTTTAGTATCTATTTAAAGTCATGTATCTGTTCAATCGGGTACATTATATCACATCAGTTTCAGCAAAAATAAGACATTTACAATTGCAGTATAGCTTGCTGGAATTAATAAACAAATGAACATACCATTTGACAGTGCTCTATAGCAAAATACACTTGTTTTTTTCAGGTCCAAATCATAAATTCCCCTGTTTCCAGTGCACTTATTTTCTTATACTGAGTACCCAGTGTGTAATACCTAACATAATACTTCTAAAACAGCAATATAGCAGTATTGGTCTCAGGAACACACTAGATATTACTGGTGCAAAACCCAAATATACTACCAACACCCCAAAT
>VXBJ01002853.1:0-40412 GCA_013400055.1 Nycticryphes semicollaris | reverse complement strand
CACTAGTACTCCAATGGGACATGACCAAAACATGTTTTCTCCCCTGTTTATTAGATTGGTTGCTGCCATCATGTCTACTTTGGTTTGGTTTGGCAACACCTATTCCCATTGCTCTGTAAGACTTCAAATAATACACTTGTTAGAAAAGCAAACACTTTTCCATAAAACAGTGGAAATTGTCAGCTTCCTAGGAAACTTTAACAAAGGTCTTCTCCACCAATTTGGAGAAGAAATACATATAAAAACACGTAAAGCATTAATTCAATAAGTCTTCAGGATATCATACATCACCAAGTGGTATCTGATGTTAATCACTGATAGTTTGTGTTTTGTTTTCTTCTGATTTGCAGGGAACAGGATTATACATCTAAAAAACAAGTCAAAACTGTAGATAATTAAGGAAGCTGATCATTTTGGAAAAAATAAAGCAGCACAAGAGGAAATAAAATTTTTTATTTGAAAATGTTAATTACTTTTCTTCATTGTCTACACAGTGGTCACCTAACCTTGAGTATGTGAAATTCAGTGAGAACAAAACAAATTGGGTTTTTTGAGATTTTTTTTTCTGTAGGTGTTTTTAATTCAAAATTTCGTAGAAAGTGATCAGAAATATTTCATATAAACATCTTAAAACCCATGTGGACTAGAGAACTGTTAAACTGCTTAAATATAAATGATCTCTCAAGTATGGACATTACTTCCCTCTCAGATAATCAGTGGTAATGGCAGAAAGTATCTGCTTCCAGCACAAAGTGAGGCAGTTCAGTTTAAACTGTAGTGGTATTGTTTTCTACATTTTTTAGAGTAATGGGGTAACACAACACAGGATGCAATATTTCTGACATGAAAATTATGGTCTAGTTACATACTGAGGTATAAATTTACTTTGATACTCTGTTTATATAAATGTAAATTGTGATTTTATTAACCATAACCAGTACTAATATTACAACAACAAGATACAGTTATGCTAATAGAGTAAAGAAAGTCTTTATAGTATATTGAAATCCTCCTAGAAATACTTAGGTGCCAAAATGCTTGTTCAGTGAGGGCTCAATGATTAAGTGAAAGGAGGTCATTAAGAAAACATGAATTGTCACCAAGGACGTAAGAAAAATGAAAACTGTCTCAAAGTGGAAAAAAATCCTTTTTACTTAGGATGAGCTCCGTCTAATTTTATTTAGAAATATTAATCTGCAGTATTGATGTCTTATAGATATACTTACTCTTAATGGAATGATTTCTGTGGTATTCTTTAGAGATTCAAACTCTATAGAAAGAAAGGAAAGAAGAAAATTATAAACAACTGGTATCTTTCTTACTTGTCAAAATTGATTTGGGAAAGAGGAAAAAAAACAGCAACAAAAAAAACCCCTAAAAACATTTTTTGGCAAATGTCCAAAACCAAAACACCTACAGAAAAGGATCTCTCACTGCTCAAAATCAAAGAACTATCACAAAAAAATGTACCTCAACTCAATCTCATATCCATATGAAATTTCGTCCTGAAGTTGAATTTACAGGAAACTTACTGATTTACTGGGGGCAGAGAAGGGAAATCAGCCAGTTCTAATTACTTCCAGACAGAAAATTTTACTTGAAAGACAATACAGTGGGAATGAATGAAGGGAATTAAAATACATGGTCATCAACAGATTGAATAAAAGTTTATTACTTCTCAGCTCTCTCAGGCTCTACAACCCTAGGAAAGAGGTTGTAGATTCATCTTCTCAAAGTTAGAGAAAGATGGAGAAGAGCAGTATAAGATAAGTTTTTAATTTCAGACCTGGTCATTATCTAGAAAGAAACTGACCAATGGAAAACAAAATAAAGTCTTATTCACTTCTTCCAGACAGTATACATATTTATGAATCTAGGATCTCACTTCCTACAGTGAGGGTCTCGCATCCTACAGCCTGATGAAGAACAAATTATGCTATCATTATTTCACGTGCTGTGTGTTAGAACCTGAGAGTTTATACAATTTCATGTCAATATCTTTGATAATAAGTGAATCCATATATTAAAAATCCAAACCTTTTTAGACTTCCGTAGCTTAATTTGTGAGTCAAATATTCTCTACTACAATTTTTGCAAGAGGAAAATATTTTTTCTAAAGTGATAATCCCCTTCAACCCTCTAAACAGTACCCAACCTTTTTCATAATGAAAAACAATCAATTGCAAATGCATTAATATTTTCTTGTTATAAAGTCAGTATCTTTTGTAAAATTTCTAGAAGAGCCTCCCTAGAGTAGAAGCTCTTTGTGTCATTCTGAATATCAGGAATATTTCAAGTTCTGTTCTCATCTTGCCTTGAAGTATTTCACTTCTTATTTTCTACATATGTACATGGAGGACAAGGTAACTGGTTTAACCTCTAATTTCACTTCCAAGATTTTAATCTCCTAAAGCAGAAATTTATGTAGTAAATATGTGAGAAGAAAAATTAAAGATGCTACTCTTACAGTTCTGAGTTAGGAACATAGCAGTTGCTTTGTTTGATCAGACAACAGACTCGGCAAATCCCATAGCCTGCCTAAAACAGAGTCATTACAGTATATACTAAGTATATACTAAATATACTAAGCAGTATATTTCTTCTTCTGCATCCTAGAAATTAATGTACTCAAGTGCAAGGGTAATATGCTGCAATACATGGGAGAGAAAATCCTTCTTTATTCTTAAAGCACGAGACTTGCTTTATCATTATATACATAACAACAAACATGTCTTAAAATCTAATCTGACAGGATTACCTTCATTTGCAACAAGTTTCACAAGGATGACTACTTTTGAGAAGTGTTGTTTTTTTATAATAACACTAATTCTTAATTTCTACTGGTCTTTTTTAATAATATAGTGTAATGTGAAGGAACATTGACTGGACTAGTTTATGCCATGGAAACCTGATCTGTTGAGTTTAATTTGCTGCTACCTTAACTTCCTCTGTCTTTCTTCACTATTCTCTATCACTCATAGAAAAAGAATGTGCTAGACCTGAATCTGAACTAACTATTAGTTTTGATTTCTTTTACAGAAATAAAACCAGAAATGTTATTTCTGAACCTTTGTCTGCAAAAAGGAAACAGATAAACAAGAACTCCCTCCCAAATGTCTTTTTTGTAGTATTTTCTTCAGTTCCTGTAGAATAAGGTTTTGTGGAAATTATCCCTGACTAGGAAAACTTAGAAAGGTGCACTTTCTTTTCACTCCTGAATACTGTCATTATTCTGCGTAAAAGTTCATAAAAAGTGTTTAGGTCACATATTCACAGTTAATATATGTGAACATAAGTCAAGTCCCTTAAAAGGATGTGGATTGTTAACAAGGGCCTACTTTCCTTGCCCCACTTGCTGCACTGCAGATAAAGTGGAGACTTCCGTGAGGAGAGAAAGCAGTACATTTTTAAAAGATTACATACATCATATAGTGGACAGGAGTTAGAATGAGCAGTAAAAATCATAGTGTACCTGTATCCATAGATATTGTGTCAGGTTTTCTGAAACCCATCATGCAAAAATGTAGCAAGGAAAGGGTAGATTTGCTTATAAGTTTCTTTGTTTTTATTCTTTCTCATTCCTTGTTCTTCTTATTTCTGAAATTTCCTCATTTTAATTCCAATAAGCTAGCTTTTTACAGTACAGTAATGTCCTCTTATGTACAAGCTTTAAAGACACAGTGGAAGCAGAACCATCTCAAGGGTTTAGGAACAAGCCACATGACTATCTCTGAAGAGGAAGAGAAATTCTTGTCTTGCCTTTAATACACAATTTCCTACATGCCTAATGGTGGGGAAAATGAAATAATAATTATAAAAATTCTTACTTTGCACCATGGGATAGTTATTCTACCAGAGAATATGTATCTTCAATCTTAGTGCTTCTTTTGGAGCCTACACAATTCATTCCAATTCACTTCTTTCTCTCTACCTGAGGTGATCTTTTAACCAAGAGCATCCTTTTACTTCTAAAATACATGAGGGAAGGTATTTAAACTGTGATGGGTTGACCTCTGCCCAGAGCTCAGCCCCACACAGCCTTTTGGTCACTTCCTGAGTGGGGTGGAGAAGAGAATCAGAGGAGCAAAAATAAGACTTTTCTTACTTCTCATGGATCAAGATAAAGACAGTTTAATAGGTAAAACAAAACTGTGCAATCAAGTAAGGAATTAATTCACTACTTCCCATGAGCAGGCAGATGTTCAGCCATCTCTAGGAAAGCAGGACTTCATCATGTTTAACTGCTACTTGAGAGGACAAATATTGTAACTCTAAACATCCCTCTTTCCTCCCTCTTAGCTTTTATTGCTAAGCATGGTGTCATATGTCCTGTGATATAAAATAAAATGTGTATATAAATACATAATTCCATTAAACATATAAAGACTTTTTTGATTTTCAACTCCAGTTCCAGCATTCTGCTTAGATCTCTGTAAAACTTTGTTTCTAAGGAACTATAGGTACAGCTTCTTACAAGAATCCAGTACTACAGAGTGTCCAAATGCATTTCACCCCTTTGAAATAAGTCTCGAGTTTCTCTTGAGAAGTCATTTTTCTCAAAGCCACTCTATAGCAAGACAGATATGAAGAAATAAATTCAGAGTAGCTGCAGCTGAGGTTTTGAAGATCAGTGTACTGTCCATTTTCTTCAGAGATGAACTAGGAAAATTAAAAAAAATACAATTTAAAACTGACTAAGCAGCTGACATTCACAAAGTAATTATGTGATCACACACTGCTTAGCTGTCCAAGCTCTCCTTTCATCCACAGTATACACAGAAGTGCATTAGTAACTGAGTGTTTTAGTGACATTTTTATTTGCAAGAATTAACTAGTATTAGTAAATATGCATCATTATGAAGCAAGTTACAGATTAATATGCTTTAATCAGTTAGGTACACCCGTGCTAGTGGAGTATTTTCTTGGTTTTCGTTCTGTAAATAAGTTTCAGTTAGAAAATTCCTTGCTATTTAATCACCTAAAGAGGCTGTTCGCACCTCTGATTTTTACTGCCTTCTCCTTATATCTCTACATAATATCTGAATTGGGTTTTGTCTGTTTGTTTTAATATTACAGAGAGTTAGGGGTGATTTTGAATGGTGACGTATTTGAATAGAAGATTGTAAAGTGGAAGATCGTTACATGGAAGCTTCTTGACTTTCATTAGCTGTCAGTAAAATTAAGTTTACAGATCACTGAATCACTTTTTCAGTTGCTCTCTTCTGGCTGTTGATACCTACTGATGTTGTGCTACCTGCACAGAGCAGCACTGAAGAAAGGCATGGTCGCTAAAAGAATATGTCCATTTTGTGACCATCTAGGCCTGAACAGAAGACACTTCACATTTAGGAAGTTGATCCAACTGTACACTAGAGCACAAATGAGACCTAACGACGAATGCAGTCTGAGTATGTACAGATAATTTTTGGTAACTGGTGTAAGATACACAGTAGAAGAAATACGACTATGTATATCTATAACCTTTTGTCTCATTTCTGGCTTTAAGCAGCTCTGCTAAACTCTTTTGTTAGTGATCTTTTTTGTGCTTGTTTCCCTCATTGCCTTACATTTATGTGGTCCAGCACTAAGCATACACAAACAGTGATACATATAAATAGCATTTTTCCTGGGCATCTGTTGTACTGATACAAGACAACTGGGTGACAGAGATATAGGATAAATGCATGAACACTATAGTTAGTTGTCAGTTGCTTAGGAAACTAATTTTTTTTTTAGGTTGTTGTTGGTTAGTTTTTTTCTTCTGATCATTTTCATCCCATTAGCTTCTCTTTTTCCTGAGGTGTTTTATCTTTCTAATAGTAAGGCTTCAGATATAGACATGTGTGTTGGGAAACTATATGAAACTTTACATATATATTAAATTTAAATACAAGAAAAATGTCTGTGAACTCCTACAAGTTAATAAAGAAATGCTAAGTTTCTTAGAAGAAAAGACATTTATGCTTGTCTTGAACAAAGAATAAAGCTATATTACTAACACTTTCCCCATCTACTTTGCAGTGTCAAGACTATCTTAAGGAATAATCAAAAAATAATGGGAGAAAAAATCTTCTTAGTACAGCTAGGACTGAATTGAACCAGATCATTGAAGTTATATTCAACATTTCTGGGAAAAAATTGAATCCCATCGGCTAAGGCTATAGAAGGAGGCGGGGTGCAAGAGAGATGGTAGATACTTAAGCACTACTTCCTCCAAGATGGATATTGTTTTATCCCTAGGAGCAAGAAGTCAAGTAAAAGAGGCAGGAAGTCTGCATGGATGAACAGAGTGTCTCTGGATAAATTCAGATGGAAAAAGGAAGTTTATAGCATGTGGAAAAGAGGACCGGCCACTTGGGAGAAATATGGGAGTGCTGTCAGAGTATGCAGGAATGCAATGAGGAAGGCTAAGGCCCACTTGGAATTAAATCTGGCAACGGATGCCAATGACAATAAGAAGGGCTTCTTCCACTACACCTGCAAAAGGAAGACCAGGGAAAATGTTAGCCCTCTGCTGAATGAGGTAGGTGCCTAGGTGACTGGTGATGCAGAGAAGGTGGAGTTACTGAATGCCTTCTTTGCTTCAGTCTTTACTGCTAAGGCTGACCCTTCAGGAATCCCAGGCCCAGGAATTAAGAGAGAGAACCTGGAATAAGGAAGACTCAATCGAGGAGGATCGGGTTAGAAATCATTTAAGCAAACTCACACTAACAAATCCATGGGCCCTGATGGGATACAGCCACGAGTGCTGAGGGAATGGGTAGATGTTATTGTAAAGCCACTCTCCATCATCTTTGAAAGGCCTTGGAGAAGAGGAAAGGTGCCTGAGGACTGGAGGAAAGTTAGAGTCACACCAGACTTCAAAAAGGGCAAGAAGGAGGATCCAGAAAACTGCAGGTCAGTCAGCCTCAACTCTGTTCCTGGAAAGGTAATGGAAAAGCTCATCCTGTATGCCATCTCTAAGCATGTAGAAGTTAAAAAGGTCAGCAGTGGTAAGCATGGATTCATCAAAGGGAAATCATGCTTGACCAACCTGTTAACCTTCTAGGATAGAATGACTGGCTGGGCAGATGAAGGGAGAGCAGTGGAAGTTGTCTACCTTGATTTCAACAAGACTTTTGATACTGTATCCTCTAATGTCCTCATGGGTAAGGTTAAAAAGCGTGGGTTAGATGTCCAGACAGTGAGGTGAATTGAGAACTGGCTGAGTGGCAGAGCTCAAAGGGCTGTGATCAGTGGCACAGAGTTTACATGGAGACCGGTAACTAGTGCTGTTCCCCAGGGATCAGTTCTGTGATTCTGTCTGATTCTGTGAAAAAACCACACAATGTTCAAGTCCTTCCCTGCTTGCTGGTATTCCACAGGGAGAAAGACCTTAATTTAACTATGGTAACATCATATGAAGTTTGAAATTTTAACTGATTTAGTAAAAAGCAAGGTTATCTCATCTCGTTGCTTTGTGTACTTATATCCAATGGTTTATAATGAGAATGGTAATTTAAACAACAAATTTAAATTCTTAGTTGTCATAAATATGCTTTTTCAAATAACTAACTGAAGTATTTGGGGAGGGCAAAAAGGTGAGAGAGATAGTTAAAGCTTCACTTTTGTTAAGTAGGTCTATACAAACTACCTAGAGAATGTGGATTATTTTTCAATGGTTTTCAATTTTCTTCAGATAAAGTGCTCAGAAAAACTTTGCAATAACCAATTATTTTAGAATCATTTTACCCTGATCTGTGTTGGAAGACCTGAGAGTCTTTTTTTGATTTATCTTTAAAAGAAATTTATTTCCTGCTGCAAATAGATGAGAACCCATTCCAGAGAGAAACTTCCTTTAACCTGGTAAATAGAAATGAGATGAGATATTGTTTCAATCACCGCTTAAACTCATTGTGGGGGTGGACACAATGTGGTTGTTGTCAGCTTGACCTGGAACTGTTCCTCTAGAAGACTGAAAACAAGTCCACTGCTTAAAGCCATATGTTGTACCAGGAATCAGCAGCAGCCAGGCTCACAAGCTTCAAACAGCCCTATATGGTGACAACAGCCCTGCTGCTTCTCTCTTATCCAGCAGTGTTCATCTGAACCACCTCAGCTGGAATCATGGAAGTTATAATGGGGTGAATTCAGAGAGGTAAAGCCTAGGGTATATAAAAAGGGAGAAAATGTTTGTAGCTACCACTTTTCTTCTGATTAACAGAGATTTATGTTTTGATACTGTAAAGCTGTGATCCCACAAAGACTGCTACTCATCTCTGTATGGCTGCCAGGTGTATCTTCTTAGAAAGAAGTATATTTATATCAAACTTTCTTATTCTCTCACTGTTCTCTTCCTAGTATGAAGGCAGTACTGCATCCAGTTCTGGGCATCCCAGTTCAAGACAGACAGCGACCTACTGGAGAGAGTCCAGCATAGGGCAACAAAGACGATTAACAGATTAGAGCACTTCCCTTATGAGGAAAAGCTGGGAGAGCTGAGACCCTTCAGCCTGGGGAAGAGAAGGCTGAGGGGATTATTAAGCATTATTAAATGCTTATAAGTATCTGGACAGTGGGTTGAAGGAGGATGGAGCTGGACTCTTTTCAGTGGTTCCCAGTTACAGGACGAGGGGCAATGGGCACAAGCTGGAACATAGGAAGTTCCATCCAAATATGAGGAAAACCTTCTTTCTGGTGAGGGTGAGAGAGCCCTGGAACAGGCTGCCCAGGGAGGTTGTGGAATCCCCTTCTCTGGATACCTTCAAGCCCCGCGCCTGGATGTAGTCCTGAGTACTGTGTTGTAGGCAATCCTGCTTTAGCAGGGGAGTTGGAGTAGATGATCTCTAGAGGTCCCTTCCAACTCTGACAAATCTGTGTCTCTGGTAAAACTCAGCATATTATGCATCTGTATTTGGCAGGGTGAGGATGGGGGTAGGGGTGGAAAAAAACAAACCAAAAAAACCCCTACCAAAACATTATGGATAGCAGTGGAAGAAAGACCAGATGGTGCCTAACCTTGAAGGCTTCAGTTACAGTGAAAACCATGGTGGATATTCTGACCTACTTTGCAGCAGATCTGTAATCCAGGTAGCTTCAATAGGAGAGTGACCCACTGGACTGGAAACAGGGTGCAGAAGTAGGTAACTGTCACCTCAGCACCAGTGCCAATGCAAGAACATGAAGGCAGAACACAAATATTTTTCAATTAACAGATCATTATCGATCATCCCAATGTGAAGGACAATATGACCCTATAACAGATGCTCTAATACAGACCTACAGCTATCAAGAGTGATAATTATCTCATTACCAGTAGGCTCCAGAAGCTCAGTTATAAATACCAACGATACCGAAGATGCAGCTGACACTGGCACCAGCTGAACCAAAGTCTAGGCCTACAACAGTCACTGCAGAACCATGGCACTACCAGCTCGGGTATTTCCGGCACCCATTGACATACTTTTGGTGATAAATCAAAGATTAACAGGAGCGAAGCCAAAGGGAAAGGGGCGTAAGGTTATACTGCAGACAAATGTGACTTCATGGTGTAGTACAGGATGATTGTGACTCTTCCCTCCTTCATCTCAGTTGATCAAGCATGGTTGGTAATGTCTGACAGGTAGCAGAGCGCTTATCCTTGTTCATAGTATGACAAACCTTGCAGTGTGAAGGCACAGATTGGGCTTAGATGAGAGTAGAGAAGAATTTCCATGACATTGCAAAAGCAGTGTGAAGTCATGGAGGACAGGAAAGAAAAATGTTGTAAAACTGTCAAACTTATGACTGTGCACACTGATACAGTCATTATGTCATTGTTTTTCCAGCTGTATGGAGGTGATAAAGAACTCACTCATGCTTTGAAAAATTTGCAGAGCCTAGTGAAATATTTGGAGAACACCTTGAGATGATTTACAGTCAGATGAGCATACCCAAAATATACAGTAGCTGTACCATTCAGCAAGAAATTCAGGGTTGTTTTACAGTGAAAAAATGGTCCTGAAGCATAAGGCAAATTATAATATTTTTCAAGTTAATAAATAATAAATATTTATGTTTAACCAACTGATCACTGTAGTCCACCACAATCTGCTACAGTCATTGTTTTTTAACATTTCTTTTCAAATGCATTAGACTTTGTTTTTTAATAAGAGACATTATGTAGGGTAATGACAAGATGCAAATATATTGAAAGTGAGGTTCATTTTAATTTTTTTAAGTTGAATAGAAAAGGACTTGAAATTATAATGTCAATGTTGTTTTCAACATTGCTGCAATCGTGTTAAAGTACATGCAAAGCATTAAACTAGATAAAGTTGAAGCTGCAAGACTGAATTTTAATTAATTGATTTATAAACAGATTGAAATACATTTATAACAGATCTTTCAAAACTTTACTGTCTGTGATACGTATCAATCTGGCATTTTACTCTAAAATGGCTAAGTGTTGCTTTTCAAGATGTGAATGAATTGGGCTCAATGGAGCGATTAGTCAGAAACTAACCTTTTCGGTAACAAACTGAAATCAGAAAATAGTCAATAACTTAGTGTTCAAGTAAATTAAAAAAAGTTCTCTAAGTACAGACACTTGCAAAATTGCACCTATCCAGCAGAATAATATCTAATTTAATGCAGTTACTAAAGATAAATGATTTTTCCTGATCAAATTATATCAGGATGAATAATTTTATACTATATAATTGGTGAGCTGGATAATTCAATAAGCCCATTTTCTATGGTTGAGTTCCTTTCACAAGTAGAAATTCTGTAATGAGGAAGGCCGTTTTGTCAAAACAGCTGCCAAATGGCAGTAGCATAATAAAAAAAGCTCATTAATCAGAAAATTAATTAAACATTCTGTGTATGTAAAACCTGCTGCATACTGAGGAAATGTGAATGGCCTGACAACAGCATTTGTAACAATTTATTCATTGGAGGATTGTAGGAAACAACCAATGTATTACAACAATTTATAAATACAGCTATTCTACAGGAAGAAAAGGACTCAGTTTCAAAGGTTAATTGGCTAGGAAAAGAATAGAAACAAATTAAACATTTCTATTCCTTTTCTTTCTAATTTCTGTGTAAATACTGTAGGGTACCATCCCCCTGTCTAAAGTGAAGAGTACTCCTAACAAAGAGTAGAGTAAAATGCAATTGTTACACAGCTGTTGGGTATCAGATTTCTGGTATCTCTCAGAATAGAGTAGTAATGTGGGATGAGCTGGGACTGAGGTATTCGGTGTCTTTTGATACTGAATGAGCTACACTATAGCTTTGGATGCTTCAGAAAATAGTTTTCAAATTTTCTTCACATTTGTTAAAATGGTTGATCTTTTCTTGACATTTAAGCTGAATCATACTCATGGAAGGCTCCATTTTGAAAGCAATGTTGTTAACTTTCATTTCATACTTTAAAGCTCAAGCTGACTTGGTGGGTTGTTGACATTAAGAGTCTAGATAAACAATTGGGAGTGATTTTATAAACCAATGATGGTAGACACTAAGATAAACATTGGTCTCTGTATAATGATCTGGAAAAAAAAAAGGGGGTAATAGTCAAACCTATCATGGAACATAAATTTGGGCATGTGATCAGTGACAAATAGAGGCGTTGGATATAACTTAGTATTGAATAGTAGAATTTTCTGACTAAGGAGAGCATGGTATCATTTTGGGAGTTAATGTGGAATTTTGAGGTGTTTGTTCCTTTGCTTTTGATAGAATAAATTTTCAGTGATTGTGCTGCACATCCATTTCGTATGATAACAAAATTTATCCCCATTTTCTGAGTTATATCATCACAGAAGGTTGCAAACAAGAGTTCCAAAAGCTTCTAATGAATTTAGAGCCCACTCAATCCTTTGAAAATCAATAAAGTAAAACAGGTGATGGCCTAAAGGACTTTACTTATATTTGCATAATTGCATTTTAAATAAATGAGAGAAAGAAACTTTATGACCTCATGTGCAGTACCTCCTACTTTTAAATAACATTCAACATAATTACTTCTTTTTATTTCACGTTCCTTGTTTCCTTTTTAAGACACCGCTGAGCAAGGACAGGATGATACAGCTGTGAGGTACCTCAGATCCATGGTCCTTATCAACTGGAAATGCATTCTGACTTTAGGAAAGCACTGATTATTTCCAATAGACTACATTTCACACACCCTTTCTTTTCAGCACCAGATTTTCTTTTCCACACTGTGTATTTGATTTGTGGTAAAAACAAAATTGCTGTTTATAGCGCTATGTCTGGTTGGATGGATGGAATGCCTAAATTATTTTCTGTGTTGCACAGCTAATAAAGTGATCGAAGTATTTCCATAGTACCATCTACAGAAAAGATTAAATCAGGGTTATACGGAACAGGTTGAATTTAATATCTGAATTAATTTTTTCCTTCTGCATTTTGTTAAGGGAAATGATTTATTTATAGGTAGTTATCACATCAAGAGCCCATATATATTTCCTCCACGGAGGTCAAGATCATGCTGAAATAACAACAAGTCACCTCTTAGTTTCTGTAGAACATATTATTATTAATACAGCATCAGAACAATAGAAAATTGAAAATTAATAGATTATGGAAAAAAGCCATTGTGGAGACAACACAGCAAACAAATCGCATTAATGAGCAATAGCTTTTGTGAATGTGTTTCACTTGCAGTATTTTAAAACTGTGTCTCCAGCTGCAGAAATAGATTGTTGAACTGAAGCCATGAAAACCACTGAATCATTCATTAGCTTGCCGGAGGTAGAGGGTGGTTAGTTAGATGGCACAGTGGGTTAATGTACAAGCTTTTCAAGCTGGAGGCGAGTTGCCTAGATTTAGGTCACAAGTGAGACACTCTCAGTGGTATCAGCTTGCTTTCGATGGATAATTTGTCACCTGCACAGATATATTTTATGATTGGCAATCTGTTCCAACATGAAAAAAGCAGGCACAGCAATAATATTGCAATCAGGATTAGGAGGCTGTGTAGAGGAGGACTCGATGTGACTGCATACGTGAAGACTAGCTCTTCCCAAAACTATCAGTCTATTCAGATTCTTAAAAAAAAATAGATAAAACACAACCATCCTGCAAAGTATAGATACCTTTGAATGTATAGACAGATACAAACTTTTTGCTAAACACTTATACTTTGCTTCAAAGCTAAAATAAACAAACCTGTGTTGCTGGAAAGTGAAGTGAAACTCATGCTGCTCTCAGTTATATTTGCCATGGGCTAGAAGGTGACTGGTGGCATCTATGCGCGTGCTCAAAGTGTGCATGATGTGGTACATGTGCACAGGAAAAGGAGATGCACAGATGGCCCTGAGAAAATAGAAAACTAATGGCCATCACAAATACTGTATGTCTCCTGTTGCTGGAATGTTGGTCTTTTATCTTTTCCATCTCTGCACTCAAAGAAGCTACACAGAAGTAAGAAAGACTACTTTGATGCATCATCTGTAGGCTGAAGCATAAGGTATGATTTCATGACATTTGACTTCAGAAACAGGGAGTTTGAAGTTGCAGGTCTTGGTTAGTTGAATAGTTTGCTTCCAGGGCATTTAATAAATACAAAAGAGTAACACATTGTTCCAAAGAGCTTATACTCTGAAAGCAGAACAAGCAGGATCAACATGATGCAACCTGTAGGCTGCACCAGAATGTATTGAAAACTACCAGTTATTGCACAGTATTATATGCTTTTGGTTTTGTCAGATTTCTCAGGACAACACTCTGCAAATAACCCGTAAAGTTGTCATAGTCTATTCAGAGGAAATTTTGCTTCTATGTCATTATTATCTTTTAATTCACCATAGAAGAGATTAAAAACTCTTAAACATTCATTTTCATTAATTCAATGTTTATTTATTATGTATTCAAAGGCAAAACCCATGCTTTGTAACATCCTTCTACTTATCTTCAACCATTTAACAATGTACTTTAGAACTTTGAATGGCATCTAAAGTAACTCCAAGTTTTACAAATGAATTCCACAACTATGAGTTTATGACGCCTATGCAAACTCTTTATTAAATTATTTATGAAGTTTACAATTGGATTAAGCTGTTGGTTGCAAGTTTGTGAAAGAAACAGCCTTCTAGGTGGTATGCTTTTCTGATGGACACCTGGAACGAAGTAGGTATTTTCTGAAGAAACATGTTATCTTTTTCCTTTTTTTTGGGTTGTTTTTTTTTTTTACAAAAAAATTTATTTTTTAGTTCACTTACAAGCTGCATCAGCACAATATCTTACTAAGAAAAAATCAATATAGAGAATAAAATTAAAGAATCCATGGCCCAGCTCTTTTATGCCTGTTTCTCCCATGTTTGAGACACCGTTTTGCAGAATAAAATGAATTCTCAGGGTTCTTAGCAAGTTCAAAGTGCCAGATAAAAGCAGCATTTCCATTTTAAATACACCACAATGCACATAATTAATTTATTTCCATATTGATATATTTCTTTTCATAGTTACTCATACAACAAGTATGCAGATTGCAATATGCAATGCAGATTTCTGGAATGCACAGGGGACAACTTCCAAAAAAAAAGGTAAGAATGGTGCTCTTCTAGAACAGCTATATGCAAGGAAGTTTTGTTTAGACCTTAGGTATAAGTAGAAGCTTTGTCAATGTGGCAATCACAAAGTTATAAAGATTAAGATCCTAAGGATGAGGAAGAGAAGGACCAAATAAAGACCTGAAGAAGAGCAGATCTCATCTTGCTCAGGGAATAGTGAGGAGGCATCTTCTGGAAGTCTGCCTTGGAGGGCATAAGACTTAGGAGTGCAGGCAGGTTTTCAGAGACAGCCTTCTCCAAGCACAAGGCAGTCCGTCCACCTCAGTGCAGCCAGAAACCAGCCTGGGTAAACAGTACACTCCCAATGCAGAAAAGAAGCACCTGAGAGATGGAAAAGAGTATACATTTCAAAAGGAAAACAAAAATATTACGTCAGTGTGCAGCAGTGCGGTGAGGAGAGCAGAAGCTCTGCTGCAGCTCAAAGTGGCAAGAGGTTTTAAGAGTAACATGAAAGTCATCTGTAGATATGTTAGTAAGAAGCACAAGGAAGTCATAGGTCTAATGTTAAACAGGGCTGGCAAGTTAGTCACAAATGTCACAGCATGGGCCTAGACAGTAAGTGATGCATTCACCTCAATCTTCAGTCCCAGGTCTCTAACACCAAGGAACAGTAACAAGGGAAATTGTGAACCAGTGATAGAGGAGGGATGAATTAGGGACCATCTGTATGAAGTAGACATAGACAAATTCATGAGACCTGACAGGATGTATCTAAGGGTGCTGAGAGTGTTGGCTGGCATGATGACAAAATAATTCCTATCAATCATTTTTTAAAAGCAGTCATCTGAAATTATTTTAAAGTCTCAAATACTTTGCCCAACTACAAACACTGGGGAAAAAAGGCAGACAGCCACCTTTACTTCAGCTCCTGGAAAATTTAAGGAAGAGGTCCTCAGAAAAGGACCTCCCAGAAACATGAAGAGCAAGAAGGTAGATGGGAGAAGCTGATACAAATTTACCAAGTTTAAATCATACTGGCCAGCCAAGTTGCCTTTTCAGATGAAACAACTTTCTGGGTGGATGACAGTAGAGATGTATATGCCATCGGCCTTGATTTTGCCAAGAATTTCAACATGGCCTCCCATAATGTCCCCACAGACAAACTGTCAAGCTCTCTGATGGAGAGATGGTCCACTATTTGGGTAGAAACTGACCTAAACTGCCAAGCTCAAAGGGAAGTTGTGAATGGCTCAAAGTCCAACTGGCTGAAATCAGATACAGAGTTTCCCAGGGGTTTCTCCTGGGTCATAACACTATTGAGTGACTCACTTAGTAGATTAACCTGGCTATTAAAATTCCACATTTGACCAAAGAACAATATCAACTCTTGAAATCCAGCCATATATCCACTGCCTCAGCTAGGCTACCAAACACAGCTGTCCTTTGGAGAAAAAGTACTAAACCATGACCTCAGTGCATGGAAAGGTCATGGAACAGATCATCCTGAGTGCCATTATGTGGCACATGAAGGACACCCAGGGCCAGTCAATATGGGTTCATGAAAGGCAGGTCCTGTTTGACAAACCTGAACTCCTTCTATGACAAAGTGACCCACTTTGTGGATGAGGGAAAGTCTGTGGTTGTTAGTAAAGTCCTTGACATCATTTCCCACAGCATTCTCCTCAATAAAGTGGCTGCTTATTGCTTAGATGGTTGCACTCATCTCTGGGTAAAAAACTGGCTGGATGGTCAGGCTCAAAGAGTCCTGGTAAATGAAGTCCAGTTGGTGGCTGGTTGCAAGTGGTGTTCCCCAGAGCTTAGTATTGGAGCCAGTTCTGTTTAGTATCTTTATCAGTGATCTGGATGAGGGGACTGAATGCACCCTTGGTCAGTTTACGGATGACACCAAGGTGGGCAGGATTTTGTGGATGACACTGAATTGGCAGGACAGTGGAAGGAAGAGTCAGAACACAGCGAGACTGCAACAGGTTGGATAATTGTGCCAAGTGTTGCATGAGGTATTAGAGAGAAACACAAGCCCTGCACACCTGGAACAGAATAATCCCAAGCAGAAGAACAGGCTGAGATCTAGCTAAATGTGGTCTTTTATAACCAAACAGCAAGAATTTTATTATCTTAGTGAGAAAGAAAAGTGGCTGCCATGTATCTATATTGTGACTTTAACCTATATAATCTTCTTTCCAAGCCACCACTCATGTCGTCTCCCTCACACCATTCACAGAATCGATCACAGAATCACAGAATATCAGGGATTGGAAGGGACCTTGAAAGATCACCTAGTTCAATCCCCTTGCTGGAGGAGGAACACGTCCAGACAAGTTTTGAATGTCTCCAGAGAACGAGACTCCACAACCTCTCTGGGCAGCCTGTTCCAGTGTTCTGTTACCCTCACTGGGAAAATGTTTTTCCTCATATTTAAGTTAAACCGCTTGTGTTCCAACTTGTACCCATTGCCCCTTGTCCTATCACTGCCTGTCACTGAGAAGAGCCTGGCTCCATCCTCCTGACACTCACCCTTTATGTATTTATAAACATTAATGAGGTCACCCCTCAGTCTCCTCTTCTCCAAGCTAAAGAGACCCAGATCCCTCAGCCTTTCCTCATATGGGAGATGCTCCACTCCCTTAATCATCTTTGTGGCTCTCAGGGCAGATGAAAAGACTAGAGCAGCTCTGGTGACCTGAGAGACCCTGAACCTGTGACTATCTGCAAGGTGGAATTCTTTCATGTGTGCTGCTGTGCAGTTATCTTTCCTGAGATGTCCTCTCCAATTCACTGATGTTCAGTCACACGCCCATCAGTGACTCAGACATAAGCCCCAAGTCCCTAAGGCAGATGTACATCAACTGTTTTTCACCAGGAGAAGTGACATCAATTCCCTATTGGAGACTGTTGAGAGATGCAAAGGGACAGAAGAGACCAAGCTGTGATCTGTGAGAGAAAGATGGTATGTGTGTCCTTGTCGGGAAGGTGCTTTTAGACTGCCTTGTTTTAGACTACTGCTGTCCTGGTTAGTAGAAGAAAAGAGTTAAGGGTGAGGAGTGAAAGCAGAGCATCACAAACTAATGTTGAAGGTGTTCTCATTCATATAGAAAGAAGGGGTGGAGTGATAAAGAGAGGGAACAGGGCAAAAAAAATAAAGAAAGGAAGAATCTGTAACAGTAATCTCTTGTTCATATACAGTTTTCTATTAACCTCTTTAAATTGATCTCTTTTCCTATTTCCATACCTAATTGTTGGCACTAGAGAGAAAGTAAGGGCAGATGTATTGTTTTGGGTAGCTTTTTGTGTGCATACTCAGGTCATATATAAGTGTATCAGTTGCTGGTATTTAAAAAGAAACATTTAAAAATTTGCAAGAAGTAAAAATGAATCCCGTGACGAACCAGAACTCAGAAGTTCAAGACAAGTGGTAAGCCTTGACAAAGTAAGAGTCTGAAATTCAGCAGGGATAACAGAGTTTTCAAAAGATTTTCCTAAAGTTTTATTGTGTTTTATAAGTTTCTTTGAAAAAGGAGGGGGAAAAAAGTAGTAAAAGACAATTTGTTCATCATATACAATCTGTTAAATTATAACTAATCCTGGTTCTACTTGATTCTAAGTATCAAGAATAGATATTTAACATATCTCTGGAGTACCCTCCAAATATGCTCCCTCATGGAAAAAGACTAAGGGTTAAACACCTGGATGGAAAATCAGAAACTAAGAATTTTAAAGAATTACTTTCAAATCGTGAAGAAAAAAAGTAAGATTGAAAGCAAAAAAAAAATACTCACAAAAACTTGTTCACTGGAAGCATATGCAGTTGCATATTAATGATGGCATCTGTTATGTACTGCCTCAAGTTCTCTTAACCACAGAATGTTACATAACCACTGTCAGGAGATTTAAAAGACTTCCATTAATTTGTTATGGCAGCAATTAGCAAGGAGGGTGCTAATACTTACTGGTGCTCAAGCTGTCAATTTCTGGCTATTATACATTTGGTTTCTTTGTAAACTCTTGCTGTTGTTTACACAAGGATATCACTGTGTGGAAAACAAAAATTTTATTACTGGTACAAGATATTCACAGGAGAGCTGAAATTTATATTATGGACACCTAAGGATATTTTGCACAGAATAAAATCAATACTATGTATAAATCAGCACATACAGTAAAAGTAAGGGGTGCTTGTTTTGTAAAGTGCATTTCTGTCTAAACCCACCTTAGTTATTGTATGTTATATGCCTACAGGTGTGCTCTTTGTAATTTGACAATATGTATATTGTGAGTTCTTTCTGTTTAGTGGATTTTGGTGAAATTTATTTGCTTTGTCATCTTTTTGAAAGGAAAAAAAAAACCATTTAGTAAGAACTGAAAACTCTTTCATGAAATGCTATTTTTTTACAGTTAGCTGCTTTGGAAATATTTCTCTGGTCAAAGTCTGAGTCTGTGGTCAAGAAAACACGGTGAATTGAAGCTACAGGACTTGAAGCTGTGGGACATGAAAGTATTCTTTTCATGTAAGACTAAAACTCATAGCTGAGTTCACAACATTTCTGTGTCCTGCTTTGGGGTTAGTTGCTCATCAAATTCTAAGGAACATGGTGGAGGCCAAGAAACAGTACAGAACAATGCTACCATTACCCAAGGTAGCAATGAAGCACTCCTGTTATATTCCATTACAAGTGATGCTCTGAAGAGGAGAGCACAGACCTCCACCTCCTATAAGTTCTGCTGGAGATCGCATCCCAGATCAGGGCTGAAAATGTGCCCAGTTTAACTCCTTATCATTTAACCTACCAGATTCAGTCATCCTATTATGAATGTCAGTTCAGACCGTGGTTTTGAAATAACTACTCATTTGACAAAATTACAGTATGGTTCACTATCCCGAATCACTAGTGGTGTTTTGAAATCGTTTACTACTTCACACACCTATTATAAATATATTAGCCTATGTTTAAAATATTTTTGTGTCACAAAGATCTGCAAAACTTTCATGTGCTGCTAACATATGGAACTGAAGAAGTACATCCCCTTCTGGAATTAGAGAACAGCAGTTGAGTTGTGTGAACTATGTTGCATAATGCTAAAAGGAGGAAAATTTTCCCGAGGAGAGCAGAGTATATTCCATCAGCTACAAAGAACATCTATGGGATCTTTTTTATGACCACATAAAATATGAAATCATAGAGGTCTGATTTAAAAGACCCATAACAGTAAACTGCATGCTATTCAGTTTTTTCTGCCTCAGTTAAATTGGTAGGTTAAACTGGCACTATCATTTCAAGTTTAGCATAAAAAATACAGTGGTCTGCCCCAGTTAGATCTCCAGGCTGCACTGCTTCATTGTGTTAGTTAAACAATACATCCTGAATTGAATAGAGTGCCCATCACCTACAATGGTTTTCACAATCTGTATTTAAACATTCTGTGACTAAAGTATTCTAAGATAAGCAGAAATAATATTTCTTGGGTTATGGGGTTTCTTTTTCCCCCACTGGTAAAAAGCAATAACTTCCAATGCTCAGTTTTAACTATCACCACAACTGCCTTTTACTCTTCTGTGATCATCAGCTGCATATCTAATGTCAGCAGGAAATTCTGAATAACTGCAATGTAGGAAGACACCTGGGGACAGGCAGCTAAATCAAACAAATTTAATTGAATTGTGGAGATAATTTTCAGTGGATGTTTTGGAAAACAAAGAATTAGTGTGTTTTAAAAGACATTAAACAAATAGAGGATGGTTTATCAGTGACCATTAAATATGATGGTCTAGATGTACTGTCCAGTTCAGAAAATCCCTAAAACATTCCTGCTAATCAGGAATAATAAACACAACTAATTCCATGTTTATTAAAATTGTGCCTAATTGCCTGCCTTTGGTCACCACCAGCAGCAGGATGGTAGGTGGCCGAAGGGACCTCTGATCTACTACAGACTCTGAAAGTTCTCCAAGAGAGTACAACCATACAAGAGCAGCTGCTCTCTTGTATGTATTGCTATAGTGGTTGGGAATGCACATCTTCTTATGCCTCTTTGCCTCCTTCTTTTCAGCTGCAGGCCAGAAAGGGGAAGGAGACTATCCCAGAAATGATGAGGGAGATGGTTCTGGTATTTGGAGCCAGGGAGTCCTAAAAAAAAAAAATGTTGTGATGGATTGCACCATTATTTCTCTAGGTGGAGAATGGGAATATGAGTCTGAACATCTTGTCCCCAGAGTATAGTAGAAGAGGGCAAAAAGTAAAGTGTCTCTCAGCGATCTTTGTTAAAACAGTGTTTGGGCAATGCTAACAAATGGTCTAATTTTTTTTTTTTTAATGAAGACACTTGCCATTCTTACATCTATCTCATGTAAGGATTTAAAACTGCCCATCTTCTTCCTCAGAGCACAGCACATGTAGTCATATTTTAATCTTATAGCTTTGAATACTAATGTACTGAACCTTGATATGGCAGGGGGCATAGCATTTGCATAGCTGAAGTACCTCATGCCCTACTAGATGACCTGAGTGGGCTAATGTTATCTTGAACAAACATATCTGCAGGCAAATGGACATTTTGGATTGTAATATATACTTACCCACAGATAGTTGAGGAGCCAAGGCAGGCAAAAACTGTCTTTAAATCTTCACAAAAAGATTTTGAATCTAACATACCTAAAACCCCCATACAGATACTGCTTTACATGCTTAATTAACTTAACTGAATTCATTATCCTAGTATTTCCGTTGTATAATAATATCTGGGAAGAAAAATACTAAAGCAATATGTTGCTACTCAGAGGCTAAATCTACATCTATACAGAACTTTGTGTGTAAACTGCATGATACTTTAGTCTATGTGGTATTCAGCACATGATCATAGCAGCTCTTTTGATTTCCAGGATGTGAAGTTTTACACCTAGTGCTTCCCCAGGGAATCTTCAGAATAGCATCAGCACACAGCAGGAGTATATCCATAGCATCAAGAACTGTTCCTGAATAGTGTGGTATTCAGGGTCCCAGTGCAAAACACCTTACTGGAATAAGTTCAGGAGAGAGCCAAGATGTTGGGGGAGGTGTGTGTTGGGGGTGTACTGCTTGCCTTGTGGGGAGAAGCTGAAGAACAAGGTCTGGTTCAGGCTGGGGAAGGGATTTCTTCAGGGGCACCTTACAGCAGCACCTCGGGGAAGGTGTTGTGGAGACAGAGATGGACTCTAAACACTGGGGCACCAGGAGGGAAAAGAAATAACTGTCATGAAAAGGAAAAAGATAGGTTCTGACTGGATACAAGGAAGAGATTTTCTCCCTGAGGACAACCCAAAAGTGAGTGTGATAGGCTGCCTAGAGAGGCTGTGCAGTCTCCAGCTGTAGAGGTTTTCAAGACCCAGTTGTACTAAGCCCTGAGCAATTAAGCCAATCCTCAAAGCTGGCCATTCTGTGAGCAGGAGGTTTGACTGGAGACTCCTGAGCTCCCATTTAGCTGGAATTATTCTGTGATCTTCAGATTCAATAGGTGAAGCTGTTTCAAACTTGGTGACATTCACATTGAAATTTACAATTTAATTAGTTCAAACTTTGTTCTTACCGAAGTCAATCAGACTCTAATTTTAGTTTACTTTTTCAGCCTTTCTTTTTGAAAAGAAATAAAGGAAAAAACACACTGAATCTGGTGTTGATGTGGGAATTTCTGCTAATATTTCTGTAATTTTGTGTCCCTGAAAATAAATCTTTGCCTTTGGTAGTAATTGCAAAAATGGTGGGAGGCCAAAAGTAGCTCCTGAAAGGCTCCTGTCCAGAGCACAAAGGCAACTATGTTTTACTCAGTGTAAACATAGTTTTTTAAGGTGCATGCTCAGACCTGTGTCTAGCAACTTGTAGGCTAATATGTCTGCTTTCTGCCAGCTTCTAGCTAGGATTACAGTCTCAGAAGCACTGCAAGTCACTGAAAATTACAAAGAACTTGATAATGTTTTACACACCTACAAATATATGTTGTTGTTGTTTTAAGAATTAAAGGCAGTAAGAAAATTTACACAAAATTCAAAAAAAAAAACCCAAAAGAAAAACAACAAATACAACCCCCTAAAAATACTCTATTGAACAATGTATATCTCTTATAATTCCTGTCCCACAAGATATATTAAAAATTGAGTATACAAAAAGAAACTTTTTCATATAAACTTCTTGATCACATTGACAAAAACAAGAATCATATCTAGATTATTCACTGTAATTTGAAAAATCGTATTTCTACTTTTCATCTACTACTCATAATTTCTTACTTTTATAAATGAGTTTGGTTTTAATGTTACTATTTCTCTGTTCCTTCCTGTCTCCTCTGCATTTGCAAATGTAGTCTTTAATATCCCAATATTAATGCCCATAGATGTCTTTTGGAAAGAGTGCTTTTTCCATTTCCTATTACAGTGGCAAAGAACATTGAATTCAGTGGGAAAGGTTTGGAGTAGGTTTGCAAATTGCCATTATTTTATATATTAATAAAACTGGTGGAATGGAATTTTTTTTTCTTTATTGTTGTCTGCAGTTCCATTTCTTTGCAATTTACTTAATTTAATTTACACACACGGACAATACGCACACCTCTATGCTCGTTGTCAAAATTTTGGATTGCTTTTGAAAATGCATTTGGATTTATTTTGATTTTATGTTACTTTTTCACTTTATCTTACAAAAAATGCTTCAATCCTTATTGTTCACTGTTTTCAAAATGGAAAATTTCTGCAGAAAACATGATATCCTTATCCATAGAATAGCTGTCTGATGCATAGAGAGCAAGGTACCCAAGAAATATAACAACAGTTGAAAAACTATTGATGTAAGAAAGAATATGCAGCCCAGCTTTAGGGGAAAGACCTTTTATTTAGAAGGACAGGGGTTCCTGGATTACAGTCTATTACATCTAGTTTACACTCTATTTTAGACTGTTTCCTAGATTACAGTTTATTACAGTCTAGTACACCTATTCTTTGCCAAGAAAGCGATTTTTTTTTTTAAAAAGCAAAGTGTTCACTCAGCTAGCATTCAAATAAAAATATATAATCAGGAGAATGTCTGGAAAGGAAAATGTACCACCCTTCTTGATTTTCATGGTAAAGCTCCCACAACATATCAAGTGCAACATTTCTATTTTTGTAATGCATATTTTCCTATGCTGTTATTGTTAATCATTTATTGGTTCTAGTCTAGATTCTCAGTGGTTGC
The DNA here is from genome assembly GCA_013400055.1 of Nycticryphes semicollaris. Classification (NCBI taxonomy): domain Eukaryota; kingdom Metazoa; phylum Chordata; class Aves; order Charadriiformes; family Rostratulidae; genus Nycticryphes; species Nycticryphes semicollaris. The sequence continues at coordinate 16,699 of VXBJ01002853.1, read as the reverse complement.
AGTGTAAATGAATGACTGGCAACACAATAGGCATGATTCACAATATGTCATGGCCTTTCTGTGAAGCAGCAGGATATTGAAATTATGGTATCTATTTTATCTCTATTATACTAAAGTATCTTTTGGATTTAAAGATGACAGAGATATCTGTTAGATGCCTCTCTTTCATCTCAGTGTAATGTGTACTTCCACTGTAATGAACTACTCAAACTTTATGATGGAAAAAACAGTATGGGTGCTTTTACAGAAAGAAATAAAATGCTAATCTCATAAAACATACATTAAAATTTCTGTTAATATGATTATACAGTCCTTTAGAAATTAAGAATATGCCAAAAACACATGTATGTAAACATTCCATATATTCATTGTAGGCTGGCTTCTGTTTCACACAATGTTTTTTTCAGAAAGCTTAAATTTCTAAATTTCTTTCATAACAGAATTTTAATCTTAACTTCACAAAACTGGCTATTCAAATATCATATTTGACCAAAGAATAATATCCACTGTAGAAATCTAGCCATATATCCATTCTCTCAGCCAGATTAACCAAGCATAGCTGTCCTTTGGAGAAAAAGGAGAAAAAAAAGCAAACAACTAAACCAAACCAATAAACTTTATGTCTTGAATACTTTTTAGAATGCACATGCATTTTTCAAAATTTAATGAAATATAAAAGGAATATTTTCTCTAATTCTAAAGGAAATTTTCACACAGACAAGATTTTTTTTTTATCCCAAGGTGTGCAGCAGGTCAAAATATTTTAAATTTATAAAATTAGCACTGAGAACAATTAGAATTTAGAATTAGATTAGAATCTTCAGGTTGCCTCCTATCTTTATTACCACCAGATTAAAGTTGGAATATAGAGAATAATCTAAAGGTAAAAAGCTGTTTTGATCAGTACAAATTCCTGATAAACATTTAGCCTTTCTTTAAAACAAACAAACAAAATTCTTCATAGTACCTAAAAACACTTGCTTATTGCAGCTATACATTAAAATTCCATGCCATCAAATGCAGTTGTTGTTGTCAACAAAAAAGACATATAATTGACTAAACCCTAGCTTTACTGAACCAAGCCCATCAAGGAATGCTTTTATTGTTGTTCTTTTATTTATTCAAAGTAACTGCTTCCTGACTTCTTGTTTTCTTGATCCTTTCCCAGACTGTGGAGTGTAGAAGAAAAAGAATAAAAACTATATTAGCAGAACAAATGGAATAGCACTGAGCAGTGCTATTGAGCTTCAGTATCTTTTCTGGAGTGGGATGTACCACCAGTGGGATATTGCCTGGGTTAGCGAGATAAAGTATGTAGGAATAAATTGCAAAAAAGAAAAAGAGGATTGAGATTCCAGCATTCAGAAAGAAGAAGAGATGAAAGAAGGTGAAATAAAGTCAAAGCCCAAGTAGCTAGAAACTGAAAACATTCTATGCGGATTTAATTTCAAAATTAGTCTAACAAAGAAGTCATAGTCCTATCTACAAGATAACTGTAACCTTGACTGAAAATGGCTGTTCAATTTTTATTATGATTTAGACTAATTCATTTGGATCTGCTAATTTTACACAGTCCTTTTGCAGTTCAGCACTTTCTGTCTAGCTGTTCAAGCTAGTGCCATGTATGACTGATATAACACTGAACTGTGGGCATTCAGAGTGTGAATTGATACTTAAAATGCCTTGTTAGTGGCTGAAACATCCGGCATAACATATTTTTGCAGGAAAGGGAAGATGAAAACTACTTTTACATCCACCTTATTAGGCAGCTTGGGATTTAGATTAGGCTAAAAGTATCATATTTTGTGAAGAAGCATTCAATCACGCATTTCAGCATGAAGAAAATTAATCTAGACCTGTACTTAGAGAAAAAAACCCAGATGTAAGCTACATTAGACTGCCACAGTACAGAACTGGAAGACGCTGCTTGGTCACAGTGTCCTATTCTTGTCACTTGTAGGCAACTTGTGACAAATCTTAAGTTCAGAAGGGGTTAATAAAATCTCTATGCCACAAGCTGAAAACCACTATTTGTAGTAGAAGATACTGAAAGTGACAAATACACTGTCTTACAGTAAGATAAGTACCTCTGTCTTACAGATCAGAGTAGGAAAAACAAATATTTTAATAGTTTTTAATTCCATGCTAGATCATGTTTTCAGACAGTAAACTATGCTACCACATCTCTACAATCAAACTTATTATATAAATAAAAAAGCATCTTTTATTTTGACTTCTTCAACCAACCACCTAAGTTATTATTACACCTAGGTATACATTTCTGAGGGTCTGTTTTCTGGTTGTTGGGTTTTTCACATGCACATAGGCACACACACTGTCACAGAAAAAAAAAGGAAATCTTCCCTGTTGATAAATATTTTTACCTGTGGCTGAGGGTCTGCGAACTTCTGACACTGAGGCAAGCGCTACAAATTCATTGATCGTCAGTCATTTACTTCTGCACAAGACAGTGGTTTCTTGCTCCCTCTGAGCTTTTATGTCATCTGGCTGCCTCAGAAATGGCAGGTCCCTTCCAACTTATCCAGAACTAACTTGCTCAAAAGGTGGGCTGCTGCCCAGTGACAGGAATGCAGGGAAAAGCTGAGACCCTTGCCACCCAGCTGAAGGCAGAAAGCAGAGCTTTCTGTGTGAGTGAATACTGGAAGCAGAGATCATGGTCTTGAGGCTAAACGGTAATGCAGTAGAAAGACACTGCAAATAGGATCTTTGAATGATAGGTTAGAAACAGTTAAAAACATTACAAATTGTATATATCAAGATCATCACAACCTCCTCTAGACTTAGTTAAATAAAATATGTGGTAACCAACTATGTTACAACTGCCAAATAGATCTATTGTATTGAGCACTGAAGAAGTCACCTTCGAAGGCCCAGAATTTACTCAGTTCCAGTTTTATCCAACAGAAAAAAGGGTATAAACATTCAGTGTGTGTTCTTCTGAGTCCCTGCATTAGATACCTACGGTTATCTGGTGTAGATCTTTCTTCCACAGGATTCCTCTTTTCATGTTTCATTGCTGTAAATGGTTTTGTTATTAATTCTCTATTCACTCTCATGTATTTTTTTAATAACCCACTAATATAGTAGTAACTTGCCACGTAGTAAGACTATAGCTCTGTCACTGTGGAGGAGAGTAGACATGTAGTTTCCTGGTTGTGATCCAGATGTATGAAAACAGGGGAAGCAAGGAATTTCAAGTTAGTCTTATGCTGCACCACCCTTACTCACACGATTTATTTAGATTTATTTAGATTTCTTATAATTAAGGATAGAAAAGCAGAAATGCAGAATGTTTCTCACAATTCAGAGTATTGAGAGCATTCATTGCTTGATGCCTAAAACCATTTACCTTTAATTACAGGCTTACACTGGTGAAAATTAAAGGTCATCACTCAGCAGTTTAATTGTAAGCAAGGTCAAGTGACTACTGTCACTTAAAAGAATAACAGAAACAACAAAAATTAAACTCAGCTTGAAATTTGGCATCCATCCCAAGCATGGGATGGAAATCAATTTCCTGGATGGATTGTACAAAGCCCCATTTATCTGGATTTGTTACATACCACTTCAGGCAACTTTTTTGATAAATTCATGCTTAAAGATGTTAGTACCTATTCATATTCTTACACTGCCCGTATGATTCACAGTTTTAAAGATTAAACAACCCTGAACAACCTTAAGGCTTTAACAGTGGAGATAATTACTGTAGGCAGACTGGAATTTACTCCAGCAGTTAATGCATGGTTTACATATCACTTCTTTCCTACTTAAATCTTAACAATTTGACATATAGAAAATTGATGCATCTTCCATTTCATTGATTACTTTAGTATTTTCATTGCCAATGTTCAATGAATTATTATTTAAAGATTTTTTTTTTATTTATTATTAAAGATTATTTAAAGATTCCTGATATCTTTGAAGAATCAAGTGACAGAAGACAACAAAGTTCTGCTCTTGGGAAACCCTGTGGCAGACTACCACAGAGTAAATGTGATAAAGAGTAAGTGTGGCAAATTCAGAGAAGCAATTGCATTTAAATAGTTAAACAATAATAAAAGAGAGAATGAGGGGGAAAGCGCACAAAAACTTGGTCTGCGAAGATGCTGAAAAATATCCACTTTATACAATACAGTGTGAACTGTGACATAACTTCATCTTTAAAAAATGTGCTCAGCAATGACACCTCTTGACACAAAGTCACACGTGTAGTGCTGTGTGTGTAATTCAGAGTTTGTAGGCAAGATGTTCAAGTTTCCATTATTTTTTGATCTCTGAATTTTCTGGAGTTTTTGTAGTTATTAAACATAATGCATTTTTTACTCTGATGTAGCCCTCTGTATATGATTAGCTTTGGTTGCAATAATTTTTCATCTTATTTAATTAGAACCAGTGGTTATATCATTTCCATATTTTTATGGAACATATTTAATTGCAAACTAAAGTGAAATATCAGGAGGTACTTGTTTTGGATTCATAGTCAGAGATGTTTTCAACAACTCTTTAAAATCATTATGACAATTACAATCACTGCATTACTAGCTACTTGGACTGAACTGATCCTTTGCAAATTGAAACAGCGTTTTTTGTTGGGTTTGGGTTTTTTTCCACAGCAGATATCATTAGCTAGGAGCAGAAGTGACTCAGTACTAGCTTGGAATCTGATCTTCCAGTATGTTTTTAAACAAGATAATTTATGCATTCACAGTTCTTTGTGGATGGTCCAGTGACTCACCACCACTGGAGAAGAATGATGAGAGCTGTGACAGTGCAAGCACATGGTGCGTTTTCTTCTTCGTACCTGAATGAGGTGATTCAGGAGAGAGCTATTGGTGATAGCTCACCAGAGAACCTTTTAAGTATTGAAAGAATTGGTATTTGGTTTCAGATCAAACATCTCTGTCATGTTGGAGAACTTAAATATAACAATACTAGAAGGTTTGTGGAAAGGGTAAACATAATCAACAGTCTAAAGCAAGATTTTCTGGTCTTCCCTATAGAAGTCAGGAAAGCTATGTTTGAAAAAATTCTGGCCCACTGAAATTTAATGACATTAAATGAGCCCAAAGACCAAAATCACAAAGCCTCCATGTAAAAGGCTCTTGGGTAAAGCAACATAGAAGAGCAGTTCTCCTCCTAAGGCCACTGGACAGTCAGTTAAAGGATTTGACTCCTCAGCATGTAATACAAATTCTTGCAAAACTAGCCTGTTTCATGAGCATACACTTTTATAAATTACTATTAATATCCCACTTGAACATTAGGTTATTCTTCTTCTTCTTTTGACTGTTATGATTAGCAACATGCAGAAGAATATACAAACCCATACACATCATCAATTTTATGGGTCTTTCACTAGAAACCTTATACTGTTTCACTAGAACCTTATACTGTTCTTTACGTCTTGTGCTAAAATTCACGTGTCTTCCAAATAGTTTAATACAACCAGAGAGCTAGCTGACAGAGAGATCCCAAAAGACAAAAAAATTAATGCTATATTATTACATATATATTGTATTTTATAATTTGGTCTCCTTGATCTCTCTTGGAAGTATTTTCCTTTACTGGGCACTAATGCTTTTTATAGCTATCTTTCAAAATGTGCAGAGGCAGTGGACATGAATCCTAACACAGGAGGTTCCATATGAACATCGAAAAACTTTTTCACTGTGAGTGTTACTGACAGCTGGAAAGGCAGGTGTAAGATCTCCATCACTGAAAGTATTCAAATGCCATCTGGACAAAGTCCACAGCAACTGGCTACATGTGACCCTGCTTTAGCAGGGGGTTGGAAAAATTATATCCAGAAGTCCCTTCCAACCTCAGTCATTCTGTGATTCTGTGAAATAGCCATTAGTATCTCAAACAGAGAAATATAGACAAGACAGTGAGTAACAAGAGGATAAAGCAAATCAAAACACCTGAAGTCCTACAATAAGTAGGAGCCATGTGAAAAATGTTCAAGCAAGATTGCCATTAGTCATACACTTCTCTTCACTATTATCTTAAAAAATGCCTTTTCATCTCATGGACTGTTAGATTTTTATTAAGATATCATCAACATGACATGAAACTTGAGTAGTGAGAATGTGCAAATAGAATCATAGAATGGTTAGTTGGAAGGTACCTTAAAGATCACCAGATTCCAAACCCCCTGCCTTGGGGTCTTGTATGAGACATGTTTGTTGTTCTTGCTTAGAAATATAAAATCTGCAGAAGTTAATTCAGTCCTTGTACTACAATACACTGTCTACTATAGTCTTTGGAAGATATAAGTTCCCATCTGTAGACCACCCCAGAGCAGCCACTTCTATTCAAATAGTATGTTGTGAATTTTATTTATTACTCATCTCAAAGATATATCTGTGAATATAAAATAACTAATATCTTTTTTGTTCTCTCAGACAGGGACAATGTGAAATAACTTCTAAAGTTCTTTAAAAATACTTTTTTTCCCAATATCAAAAATCTTTTCTCTTCAAAATATCTCTTTTTTAAATTTATTGTAAGTATCTTCCTTTGTCTAATGCTCTGATTATTTTATTCTATAAGATTTTTTGGTTCAGTGATACACTTGGGTTTTATTTTTTTTAATTCTAGATTCAATCATTCATTAATTTCTTTTTTTTATGATCAGCCATTTTCTGTTATCAGTGATGAATTTGTGTATATTTCCTTTGCCTTCATATCTTGTTCCACTGTTCTTATTTCACAGAATCACAGAATTGTCAAGGTTGGAAAGGACCTCTGAAATCATCGAGTCCAACCATACACAAAAACACAACCCACTCCCTACAATCTCAGCCACTAGAGCATGAAGTGCCACATCTACATGTTTCTTAAATACCTCCAGGGATGGTGACTCAACCACCTCCCTGGGCAGGCCATTCTGACGTGCTCCATTATTCTAACAATTAAAAAGGGGATGGTTTCTTCCACAGGGAATGCTGAACTATTCATATATGAAACTCTACTATTAAATACTGCAGTATATACCAGGCTTATTTTTAGGGAAAGTACATAGTATCTTACTCTGCTTGTTTCTTTTACTTTGCTTTTTGTCCTGGTTTCCCCTGGGATAGGGTTAACTTTCTTCCTAGTAGCTGATAATAGTGCTGTGTTTTGGATTTAGTATGAGAATAACTGATGTTTTAGCTGTTGTTAAGCAGTGCTTATACTAAAGACAAGGATTTTTCAGCTTCTTACACCCTGATGGTGGGGTGAGCAAGAAGGTGGGAAGGACACATCCATAACAGCTGACCCCAAGTGGCTGAAGGGATATGATATCCCATATCAGATGATGACCATCAGCATATAAGCTGGAGGGAGTTGTCTGAGGAGCAGTTGCTGCTTGGTAACTGGCTAAGCATCGGTCTGTGAGTGGTGAGCATTGCACACCATTTGGTTTGTGCATTCATTTTTTTTTCCATCCTTTATTCTCCTATTAAACTGTCTTTACCTCAACCCATGAGTTTTACCATTTTTTTTTCCCAGTTTCATCCCCCATCCCAGTGAGGAGGAGCAAGCAAACAGCTGGGTGGCATTTAGCTGCCTGCTGTGCTAAACCACCACATTTTTCCTTTGGCAGCTTGACTTATGCCATGGTCTTAGACCATGAAAAGGAGATTGTTGCTGCAGTACAGGGAGAAACCGGGATAAATGAAGATGACACAGAGAAGATAGGTCTGCATACACACAAATTTAGTCTGTCATACTTCTCAAGTTTTCCATGGAACTAAAATGATTAAAATTATACATGTAATACGCATGTGCTCTTATTTTCTTGATTTTAAGAAGTGCAAAACATAAATAGAGAAACAGATAGCAAAAAAAAAAATTACAAAGGAAATATAAATATCACTACAATTTTTACTTATGTGACCATTTATAAACAGAAATCCAAGAAGCTGCTGTTTAAGACAAGATTTTCCTCAGACTTCTTTTGTTATCCAAATACTGGATAAGTGCTGGAAATCACATACATCTAAGTGTTGTTTTATTCACAAAATATCCTGGCAATGCTTTCTTGGGTTCCTTCTAAATATTCTTAGAGCAATATAAGGATAGTAGGTCTTGTGAAATATAAAAGTATCTGGGCTAGCCCTAGATGAGCTTGTTGAAATATTCTAAGCAATGTAATCACATCAGGGCAGAATTTTTCATTACCTAATTTATGCTACAACCAAGCTAGAGACAATTCTTAGCTGAACTATGATATTCAGTACTGAAATCATCAAACCTTCTAGAGCTGCTTTCAAAGACTTAAAAGATTTTATGTGCCTTATCTAATGATTTATTTCTCAATGCCACATAAGAGACTCCATTAAGTTAATCAGGCCATGTTCTATTCTCCATATTTTCCCAGTAATTATTTTATCTCTTACTAATATTTTCCTTTTTTTCTTTTTAGGTTTTGGTGTGAGGGGTTTTGTGACCTTTTTTTTTTTTTTTGGGGGGGGGGAGTGTGTGGTTTTTTTTCAGTGGGTGCCTTTAATAAATGGGAAAATCTGGAACTAACAAGGTAAAGGTCTTTACATATTCCATATCTGTAAGTATTTCAAAACCATTTTATTTTGGCCTGTAAGGTTTGGGGGTACCACCAAAGTCCAAGATCTCGTTGCTCCTACTTTCAGTGCATGCTTGGTACATAAAATTCAAGTGGCTTTGAGGTTTTTTTTTCTTCCTCCCATTCTGTTGTTTCCATGCACCGTTTTGTACAAGTACTTGCTTTTCCAGCTGGTATTGTAAACATCGCCATCCTGCATATGTTAAAAAATGAGCAGCCTGCTCTTTCCACTTCTAAAACTCAGAGTAACAGAAGCAGATTGGCACTGTTTTTTGACATGCACAGTGTACATTGCTGCAAGATGTCATATTTCCCCCAAAGGGGTACTCAGAATGTCAAGAAACTTGGACCAGACACAACAAGATCATAAAGATGCTACAGAGAACACACCAGGATATTCGTATAGGATTATCATTAGGTATCAGATGAATACTGTTTCATCACATGTTCTCTGTGGAATAGGATTTGATGGTTAAATACTTATGTTAATACAAATTTTATCACTGTTTTAATACCACTGCTTTGCACATAAAATTTCAAAAATAAGTGGCGTTTTTATTTTTTTATATAGTTTAGATGTTTTTAAAACTTAGATAACAAAAGACTGCAATTGTAAAATTTTCCATGACCATAAACAGAACTTATTTTTGCCTCATACAAGTAGTGTGGATATTCACATTATGTTAGGAATATTAAAAACACAGTCAGAGACAGCCTACTTCTTAAAAACTCCAAATCTGAATTAATTTGACATGGAAAAATAGTGATTTACATTTATAAACATATGAGAGGAAAAAAAATACCTTATAAATATCTTCTAAGTACAAATTTTACAATGTCTTATTTTATAAACACAGGCTAAAAGAAAAAAAAAATCTCATTTTGTTTTGATCCAAATCCCTCTTCCCCAAAAAACTAGTAGAACAAAATGTAATGAAGAGTTTTATGTTTTACTTAGGCCACAACCTTATTAACTCCCCTGGGAACTATTTGCCATAATGTACACAGTGCAAGTCATGATTCCTACTTTAATGTTTCCTGTCTTGTGGATAGCTTCCATTCTAATAAATCTCCATCCAGGAAAACTCAGAAAAAGAAGAGAACCTGCTGCGAGCCAAGGCTACAATATTTTGATCACACAGCTGGTCTCAAACTACTGTAGCCCATAAATGCAACCCTGAAAAAAAGGATAAAATGGAACAATTTAGCACATATACACCATTGATTTACCTTCTGCAGGTGGAGCCTTTATATCTCTGTATGCTTTCAGATGTCACCACTGATAACCCTAACTTAATGGGCCCCTATTTCTATATGAAATAACCCGAACATATTAAATCCTGATTTACCAACAGATTCTTAACAATACATGCTTGTAAACAGCACTGTCACAAACACCCTTTTCCTGTAGTAACTCCCTCCCTGTGAACAGACAAACTCTTGGTACTAGCAGGTACTACTAGAAGCAAAGCTGTACTGAAGTGGCCTTACACAACTTAGTTTCCCTATACTCCCGCAGTTCTCTTACTTTATGTGTTTAGAGGCTGAGGGTGCATATGTTACATCTGGGTTTCCCACTGTAGGTTTTTGCACTCCTCAGCTACATAGCACCCTTTTCTTCCCATATGCTGTGTAAAAATCTCTACTCCAAGAGCTGTGGTATCACAGATTTTACAATCATGTCCTTCAAGGTCTCAGTCTGGCCCTAAAATAAAATTCAATATATTTCCCCGTGACTTAGATATCCAACTAAATGGTGCAGGAACTGAGTGGTTTATACAAGGACTAATCAGAAAAAAAAAAAAAAAAAAATCAAATTTCAAAAGGCTAACTGTGCCAGACAACTTCTTTTCATGACTTCTAGCAGCAGCTCTCTAATTTTGCTCATTTCATAGCCTGATCCACATATCATGTGAGACATATACAACCTTGAGTTATATGTATTGTACATGTTTAAAAAAAAATCCAGTCTCTAGAATAAGTGCACCCTTCAGTTCCTCTTTCAGCCCTGCCATCCAGTTTATTGGTCCATTGATTGAGTTTTTTCTCAATATCTGTGATCAATATTTAAACAGATCTCATGACCTGTGCCTGACTATCCTGGACCTTTCCCACATGTAAGCAAAGGCCACCTATTTTTTTTTAGACATTATAAAACTACCTGTCTTTTGACTGCTGCATCATCTGTGCCTCAATTGACTGTCCTTGGTGAATGAAAGAAATCAGTTCTTTCCAACTGGATATTTCTGAAGGTATGGATAAACTTCATTCTGCCACAGAAACAGCCAAGTGAAGCAGTTACTCCTGGTTAAGACTGTATCTTATCACACTAAGTATGTTGTTAAGAACTTGCTCAGCACAGGAGGTCTTCCTGCAGTGGTGCTTGACCTCAAATCTGATTTTTTTTTTCTAAATATATCAAAAGTATCTGTGTTGAATTCTGGGTCATGGTATAATTATATTCCTTTGGCTGTTGTCTCCAGAGACTAGACACTGCCAACTGTTTATGGACTGGTTGGCAACCCTGTTATTTGAAAATATAAGTTTATAACTAAGAAAACATCATTTCATATTTCTGACCTTTGTCACAGCTTTGCCAGCCTCCAACATTCTCAGATGGAGGACAGACCTGTCTTATTCCTCAAGACTCACCCACCCATCCCTCAGTTTGCAAAGATAGAAGGAGAGAGTCATGTCTTTTGGGAAAAAGTCCAGTCACTCACTCTATTTCTGTGGAAAAGTGTGAAGTTATTTGTGGGACAAGAAGTCTCTCTGCCAACTTTCGCTTGCAGCATCCAGCCTTGTGCTGCTCTGCATGCCAGCTGGCTCCCCATGTGAAGTCCTTCCTCACACTCAGCCATACGCTCACAGCAAAGCTGAAAGGTTGGAGGCAAAGCACAGCCAAGGTGAAAATAAACAGCTTCTCTAGCCCCATGCTTCCCTTCTCATCTCTACAGGGAAATCCTTTATGCTGGGGCATAAAAACTCACCCTTGATGTTTGACCTTGGCCCTATTGCTAGCTGGTCATCTTCATTTCTCTTCCGTACCTTCCCACTTGGCTATTATGAGATAATTTCAGCAACATTCCTTCATAAGCACTGATAATTGTGCAGGTTTTTTGGGCCATAGACCTCACAAAGTCACAGACCTGCATCTAACCACACCACAGGGCTCTGCAAGCTTTAAGGGGTTGCTTAAGTCTGGGATGACAGGATGTACCCGTCCTCCCACTGTGCATGAGGATCAAAGGCTTATCTTGGTCTCACTCATACCAGCCCAGTCATACACTTTCTAAGCCTTCAGAGAATGGAGCCTTTAAAGGAGATACTTACTTTCCTCTAGTTCTGACAAAGACTTTGGTCAGATGGGAGCTGTACTATGGAATTGAAAACTTAAAAAAAAAAAAAAAATATGCACCTGATTTGAAATAATTCTGTCTATCAAAGAAAGACAAGCATATACCTCTAACAATCAAGCACAGAGTAAATACAGGATGGACTACTGCCACCTCACAAAGAACAGACGTGTAACACCTCAAAGAGCAGGTGCATAACATGGTGAGACAGAATGCCAGTAGTGTTACTGAGCTGGCTGCAGCACTTCAGCGAAAATCTCAGCTGAACCAATGTCATCTGGACATGTACTCATGCAAAATCAGAAACTTGAAATTTTAGAAAATCTGATTTCATAAAAGTAACTAATTTTTTGTCAGATTCCATTCTTGGTATAGTTTGCAACTATTTTTCAGAATGTCTGTTAGTGATTACAGACCTTAGAAACATGGAACTCTAGTTTTATGGCCACATTCTTATCCACAAAATGTCCAGCTATGTGTGCAAAATGGGCATTGAACTACTCAGTATTTTATTCTTCTCTGATTAAGTCACAATTAATAACACCTCTATTAAATTTGAACACACAACCAAATGCTGACAAATGTAAGTTAGATGCAAGCTATTAATATGCAAGCTATGGTTTCTACATTTTTCATGTACTCAATAGGTCATCAAGGAATAAAAGTCTGCAGTATTTTCCATATACTACAACTTTACAGAGCAAGAAGAATAGCATTTAACTCACAAAATGCTGTATCAATATATTCATTGCACCAGAGGTCCGTACCAGAAACAGGTATATTTAAAATACTTTTATACTTAATAACATTACCTTTACAAGACAGATACCAAAATATTGATGCTAATGTTGTTTAGGTTATGGCCTGTTGTCTCTCATCAAAACTTTTCCTGCTCATTTCATTAATATAGTGACAGGACAAGGGGTAATGGCTTTAAATTGAAACTCTCCCAACTTTAACTATTCTATCATTCTATATATACTTCTTTCCTCTTGCCTATAAGATGATGCTCCACTTGCACTGCGTGTATTTGATGAATCTCCCATTTTTAACTTGCTACTCTGACTGTGTCACCGAAAATCTCCAGTCATCATCACTTACTTCTCCCTTTAGTCAATATCACTTTGCTGCTATTATCAGCTTCAGGTGTTCTCTTTCTTTTAATTTTCATGAATGTAATAGTGTTATTGAAAGTGAAAGTGTGGATTTTTTTGGGCTGCCCATCCTTTTCAGATTATGTTGATGCTTTGCTTTCTGTATTTGCCAGCTACACTTAGCTCCTTTGATTATTTTCTGTTTCTTGTTTCCTAGTAAAGAGCAATGTGGTGAACTTAGAGATAGCCACTAAATAAAGAACAACAAAAGAGATCCCCAAAGAAAGAATTGCTAGAGCGCTAGTCAAGCTCTAAGGTCAGAATTGGAGACCAGTTAAATAAAACATGGAATATAAAAACAAAGAATGTCATTACAAAAAGGAAGAAAGCACAGAGGAAGACCTTAGACATTAAAATATTGAAATAAGGTTAAGTAGTATTCATTTAAATGAGCCCCCATATAATGATTCTATATTTTCTCTCTTATTAGTGGACCTATTCCGTAAACTGACAAAAACCAGTTTGTATTTACACCTAAAAATGATCCTTTAATGTTATAACTTTTAGAAAATATTATTCACAATTAACTTTATGTTATTTATACATATACAAATATAGTTTTCACATTTTTATATTTCTGTTTTATTATGTATTAGTCTAAAGCAGAATTACTTTTATGGGAAATTATTCAAAAATTCAATGTAATTGTTCATGCTTTCTGGTAGGCACCACTTATTTGTATTGCTGAAGTCCCAAAGATCTTTTTAGTCTAACACATCTCTAATAACATATAAGCTGAAATAAATTCTTATTCTGGTTTTAAGATTAGTTTTATGAGAAAGAAACAAAAAATCCTCAAACTAGAAAGTAATAAGAATTTTCTTATTTTAGAAATGATAAAACATGTCCATTATTTTTCATTACTTTCTCATCATATTAAATAAAATTAAAATGTTTGAATTGACCAAAATCCTGAGTTTAATAACAAAAAAAGAGATTAAATTGTTGATTGCAAATATGAGCAGCAACTTATGTTCAGTATTTTTTTCCATTTTCAGAAAGAAACCTAATTTTTAAAATGCTGAGAGGCATTTTGTGATAAGATTAAAGACTCTAGATGTTTTTTTCTGTATTTCATTTCTCAGAAGCAGCTAAACTTAATGCATGCAAGTACTGTAAACCCTTTCTTCACTTGTTATTTCTGTTCATCTTCCCTTTTGAGTAAGATAAATATTGTAACTGCATTAAAAAGTATATATACAAATAAAACCAATTCCTATTACATTTTGTAGTTGAACAAAAAAAGATTTTTTATCAAATAAGTGAACTACAAGGTTTCCTAGAATTCTTGCTTTGAATTTTAATCAAGTATTATTTGTGAAGCATTTTGAACTCTTGGTCTTGTGTAAGTACTTAATACTGCTACTTATAAAATGAAGTGGTGCTACAATCTAGGTCACCATTAACTTTAGACATGAACATAAAATTATTTTAGGAAGTCAATGTAGTTTAAATGACTATGTAATATCATGTGTTATTAATACAAGATTTTAACCAGCTAATGAAAGAGTAGTTAATGTATTTTATTTTCATGTAATTTAAGTAATCTCACTTTTAAAAATGTCTGACGGAACAAAACCAAAACAAGAATCATTCAAATCAGAAAGACAAAACCTTTACAGATATATTGTGACCAACTACCAGTTGCAGTCATAAGAAGTATTTTCCAAGCCAAACTAGACATTTTTTCTCTGCTACTTACAAATGTTAACACTCTGAAATTCTAAGCTATTTGAAAATATTTTGAGACTCATACTAGTACATAAAATTCTATTACATTCTTTTTATTCAATGATGTATACTACCACTGATCTATGGATGAGCTGTTTATCCATTGTCCTTCATGCCAAGTAGCTTGTGTCTTGGTAAAATTCCAACATGTTTAATTGCAATTTGAAAAGTAAATATTAGCCCATCATTTTGCACTGAAAATGTCATTCTCATTCTCTTCTGCTAGACATAATTGTGTTATTCTATACTTTTAGCTCTACTTATCTCTAGAAGTAGATGTATTTCACCACTCAGTGAAATATTTTCTGTCTCTGCTGCAGAAGTGGCACAAGCTGATTTAGGGAAAGGATTTTGAAATTAAAATGATAGCTAGACATAAGATAAATGAGCAGATGATTAGACAGAAAGAGAAGTTGGTTTTATGCTGAATATAAAGTATAAAGACTAACTTTGAAAACACAATTGAATAAAATTTATAATATAGTTGTTACTGAACAAAAACGATGGATTTTTTTAATAATCAGAATTCAGCTCTTTCATGCACTGTAAATATATGTTTACTTATTTCATTCGCTGTATACTTTCATGGGGTTTCTGTATGTAATACATATTTATTTGGTAGTAGAAATGTGTCCATACAACATGAGAAGACAATTTCACTTTAATTTTTCATACCAGTTTTGTGCCCCAGGACTGATCTAGGGCTGCCCAAGAAAGTGCAGGTTAAAATGTGTGATTTACCTGACACACTCCTTTTTGTACTCAATGAGTGTTATCTGGAGTTTTGTGCTTGCCTCTTACAAAGCATCCTTACTTTTTCACCGCAAGACACCTTTGGATGCAGTTTTACAGTGATTTTCTTTTCCTCCTTTTGATAACATCTAGGTTTGGGGGAAACCCTCACATGACAAGTAGAGCTGATTCTAAATGAAACAATTACAATTCAAAAGAAATTTAGAATCATAGGATAATAAAATAGTTTGGGTTGAAAGAGACCCTTAAAGATCATCTAGTCCAACTTTCCCTGCCATGAGCAGGGACATCTTCAACTAAATCAGGTTACTCAGAGCCTCGTCCAACCTAACCTTGAATGTTTCCAGGGGTGGCACATATACCACCTCTCTGGGCCACCTGTTTCAGTGTTTCACCATGCTTATTGTAAAAAATTTCTTTCTTAATTCTGTCTGAATTTACCCTCTTTTAGTTCAAAACCATTACCCCTTGCTCTGTTGCAACAGACCCTGCTAAAATGTTTGTCCCCATCTTTCTTTAGGCCTGTAGTTGTGGGGGACCATGTCAAAGGCCTTGCAGAAGTCCAGATAGGTGACATCCATAGCTCTTCCTTTGTCCACTGATGTAGTCATTTCATCATAGAAGGCCACTAGGTTGGCCAGGCTAGACTCTCCCCTGGCGAACCCATCATGTGTGTCTCAAACTAGCTCCCTGTCCTCCATATGCCTTTGGATAGATTTAAGGAGACTCTGTTCCATGATCTTACTAGGCACAGAGGTGAGGCTGACAGATCAGTAAAAATGGATCTTAAAAATGGATGAAATGTTTCCCTTTTTTCAGTCACTAGGGACTTCAATTGATTGACATCACTCTTCAAACGTATGGAAAGTGGCTTGGTAAATACATCATCCAATTCCCTCAGGACTCTGGTATACATCTTGTCAGGTTCCATAGACTTTTGTATGTTCAAGATCCTCAGGTGGTCACAAACCTGATCTTCTCTTACAGTGGGAGGGACTTTTATCCCCCAGTCACTGTGTTGCGGACCATCTACTTGAGAGATGTGGGGAGTGACTTGAGAGGTGTGGGGAGTGAGGTTGCCAGTGAACACTGAGGAAAAAAGTTGTTGAGTACCTCAG
>VXBJ01002852.1:0-12348 GCA_013400055.1 Nycticryphes semicollaris | reverse complement strand
GTGACATTTGCTTTCCTCCAGTCCTCAGGCACCTCTCCCATTCCCCATGGCTTGCCAAAGATGATGGAGAGTGGCCTAGCAATGACTTCCTCCAGCTCCCTCAGCACCCGTGGGTGCATCCCATCAGGACCCGTGGATTCATGGATGTCTAGCTTGCTTAACTGGTCCATAACCCTGTCCTCATCAACTGAGGCAAACTCCTCCTTTATCCTGACTTCCTCTGGGGCCTCAGGGGTATGGGGCAGTATAGACAAAGAAGGCATTCAGTATCTCTGCCTTCTCCGTATCTTCTGTCACCAGGGCACCCACCTCATTCATCAGTGGGCCTACATTGCCTCTAGTGTTAGTTTTGTCTGCAGTGTATCTGAAGAAGCCCTTTCTGTTGTCCTTGACCCCTCGTGCCAGGTTTAATTCTAAGGAGGCCTTAGCTTTCCTTGTTGCATCCCTATATCCTCTGACAACAAGTTCTCAAGTTCTGCCGGGGAGGTTTAGATTGGACATTAGGAAATATTTATTCACTGAAAGAGTTATTAAGCATTGGAACAGGCTGCCCAGGGAAGTGATTGAGTCACCATCCCTGGAAGTATTTAAAAGATGGGTAGACATAGTGCTTAGTGACATGGTTTAGTGATGATTTTTGTCAGTGTTAGATTGATGGTTGGACTTGATGATCTGAAAGGTCCCTTCCAACCTAGACAATTCTATGATTCTATGATCACCTGCTGAACAGCAGTAGAGAAACCAACATTTACAGTCTGTAAATCTGCATGGCACCAGAGGCTCTTCCAACTCACCTGCACACAGCTATGTTTTCACTTTAAGGCTCTGTTGCTACCCAAACCCTTTACTGTCTGATATGCTATATAGAGTGATTGAGTGACTTTTTTTTAAATTACTGTTATTTTTAATTACTGTAATTTTTAATTACTGTTGAGAACTTAGGATTAATAGCCTTGCTGTAGTACTAGAAGCTATAGTAGTTGAAGCCTTAGGTCGCAAGAGCAGACGGAAAGAAAACTTCTTGATTAAACTGATGCTGCTAACACAGAACTAGCTGAATCCAGAAGATAGAAGCAGAATGAAGATAATGACCAAGGAAACAATTCCAAGAGAATGAGGTAACTTCAGAAGAAGGCCAGTCCAGCAACAAAGAAAACCAATAAGAAAATAATGTAATATATACAATATATATACAAAACCAATATCAAGCTCCCAGGATGATGATCGCACCGCCTTCAGCCGCTTCTGTGACTTGTCATGTAAGACTTCACACAGCAGCTTTCCACCTTTGATGTTTTCCTACAATATGACAAGATCTGTCAGTGAAGAGAGCATACTGTTTCTCTTTATCTAAGAGTTCGTTACTTGGTGGGGCTTCTTCTGCATGTGTCACCATCTCTTCTGGTGACATTCTGGAGTCTTTGCCTTTGGGCCAGTTTATGATAACTTCTATGATTCCTGGATGATTGGGTTTTCCTATTCGAGCTTGCTGTGTGTTTCAGGCAACCCGCTTACTCCAGGTAGCATCGGTGGCATGATGAGTAGAAGGAAGCTTACCCTTGAACATCCAGCCCAGCACTGGTAATCAGAGCAGAAGGAGGAGCTGTGCTTCAGTATCAATTACTTCTGAAGCAGCTCTAACTCCTTCATATGCTGCCAATATTACTTTCTCAGTTGGGGTATAGGTGGCCTTGGAGCCTTTGTATCCTTGACTCCAGTATCCTAGGGGTTGACCTTGAGTCTCCCCTGGTGCTTTCTGCCAGAGGCTCCAGGTAGGGCCATTGTCCCTGGCTGCAGTGTAGAGCACATTTTTAATGTCCCATCCTATTTGGACTGATCCAGGGGCTAGTGCATACACAATTTCTTGTGTGATTGGCTCAAAAGTCTGTCGTTGCTCGGGGCCCCACATAAAATAATTTTTCTTTCGAGTCACTTCATAGAGAGGTCTCACAATCTGACTATAACTGGGAATATGCATTCTCCAGAAACCCACAATGACTAGGAAGGTTTGTGTTTCCTTTTTGTTAGTTGGTGGGGACATAGATGTTATTTTGTTAATCACATTCATTGGGATCTGATGACAGTCATCTTGCCACTTAATTCCCAATAACTGGGTCTCCTGTGCAGGTCCCTTGACCTTGCCTATTTTTACAGCAGAACCTGCTTTCAGAAGAATCTTGATTACTTTCTTACTTTTCTTGAAGACTTCTTCTGCTGTGTTACCCTGCACAATGATGTCATCAATGTGTTGCAGGTGTTCTGGAGCTCCAGCCTTTTCCTGTGCAGTCTGGATCAGTCCATGGCAAATAGTAGGGCTGTGTTTCCTCCCCTGAGGCAGTCAATTCCAGGTGTACTGGATGCCCCTCCAGGTGAAAGCAAACTGTGGCCTGTACTCTGCTGCTAAAGGAATAGAGAAAAAGGCATTAGCGATGTCAGTTGTAACATACCACTTGGCTGCCTTTTACTCCAGTTCACAGTGAAGTTCTGGCATGCCTGGCACAGCAGCACTCAACGGTGGTGTGACTGCATTCAGGCCATGATAGTCTACTGTTAATCTCCAGTCTCCGTCAGGCTTTTGCACTGGCCATATAGGGCTGTTAAAGGGTGAGTGAGTCCTGCTGATCACTCCTTGACCCTCTAGCTGATGAGTCAGGTTCTGGATGAGAATTGGGGAGTCTCAGTGCAGTACTGTTGTCAGTGTACCATGGCAGTAGCAATTGGCACGTGCTGTTCTTTAACCCTCAGCAATCCCACAACAGAATGGTCCTCTAAAAGGCCAGGCAGGGTAGACATCTGTTTAATATCCACAGTCTCTATAGGTGCTATACCAAAAGCCCACTGAGACGCTTTTGTGTCCTTAAAATACCCTCTCCTGACAAAGAAGATAGTGCCTGGGAAGATTCCCTGAAAAGATGCTGGAACCAGGACCAGTGGTCTCTTTATCTCTGTCTTTATCTTTTCCTTTCTCTATTCCTCNCTGGCACAGCAGCACTCAACGGTGGTGTGACTGCATTCAGGCCATGATAGTCTACTGTTAATCTCCAGTCTCCGTCAGGCTTTTGCACTGGCCATATAGGGCTGTTAAAGGGTGAGTGAGTCCTGCTGATCACTCCTTGACCCTCTAGCTGATGAGTCAGGTTCTGGATGAGAATTGGGGAGTCTCAGTGCAGTACTGTTGTCAGTGTACCATGGCAGTAGCAATTGGCACGTGCTGTTCTTTAACCCTCAGCAATCCCACAACAGAATGGTCCTCTAAAAGGCCAGGCAGGGTAGACATCTGTTTAATATCCACAGTCTCTATAGGTGCTATACCAAAAGCCCACTGAGACGCTTTTGTGTCCTTAAAATACCCTCTCCTGACAAAGAAGATAGTGCCTGGGAAGATTCCCTGAAAAGATGCTGGAACCAGGACCAGTGGTCTCTTTATCTCTGTCTTTATCTTTTCCTTTCTCTATTCCTCGGTTTCTCTTTTCTCTTAGAGTTAAGTAACACAAGACATACTGTACTGCTTGCCATAATTCATTGCATACCTGTTGCTAAGTAATACAAGGTGTACCTCACTACTCACCATAATTTGTTATATGCCGAACCAATTATTGTGTACCTAGATACTAATCTAATAAATGTTTGTATGCTGACCTTGAGATTTGCCTCGCCTTTGTCTGCACTGTTGGGGATTTATGAATCTGAGTCACTTAACCCCCAATCTTTCTGGAGAGTGGGATGTGACACTGTTGTGCTCTGTTAGGCACTTCATTTACAGTTGGTGCGTCAGCATCAGATCCTCCCCAAACCATTGTTGACAATGTGTGGGAATACATTGATGGTGCACTCTGCACAAACTTCTGCAACATAGATCACTTGCATGGCATTTCACCAGGGTCTGCAGTCACTATGAATCTCCCCTCACACAGCCAGTTCTCTCAGGTACTTAATACCTTTCTCTGTGTTGGTCCATATTTGCTCAGGCAGCATTTGATATAGTCCTTAAAGGGATACTTGCCCTTTACGGTTGACAAGGCTCGCCTCCAGAGACTGAGAGTATGGCTTTTCTCTCCATCTCTGGCCAAGTTTCCCAACTGCCTGGCTTCTCTACTGTCTATGATATTGGCCACATATCCCAGCATGGGAGCAGCTAGGTGATAAGTGTCTGACCTTCCTGATGGCTAAAGTCCTTGCTCGTATTTCAGAAGTCCTTCATAGATAAGGATTGAACCATTAACCTCCATGTCTGATTACTCCTCCTGTGTTGATGCTGCCTGAGAAGGACCCTTTCCCAGATGTACTTCAGAAGGACCCACTCCTGGATCTTCATCAGAAGGACTCTCTCCCATGCGATCTGACTTGAGCTGGTCTTTGGTATAAGGGGCACGGGAACAAACTGACCTCCTTTTTTGCATCCTGATCACAGAGGTGACTCATACCAGTGCTGATGGAATTGGAGTAGCGGCAGTACTTGTTGTTGGAGCTAGACTAGTGGCAGTATTCATTGTCAGAGCTGGAGTAGTGGCTCATGCTGGTACAGGTGTGGAGTAGCTCATGGAATTTGAGTAGCAGCAGTGCATGTCTTACACACCTACTCCTGCACTGAAGTATAATATAAAATCCCTAAAACACATTCAGGAGAGTCAATAATAAAATAATGATTTTGAGGAAGTAACAAACCCCAAGCTCTAGTGGCATCAGCTTGGTATAGAAAGAAGAGGTAAACTTTCTCAAGGTAAAATGAAATGTGTAATTAGTAACAAAATCCATTAGGTGATGCCTGAGGTGTGCAGGTAAAGTCAAGGCTCATTTTTTCACAGCATAAATTGCAGTCAAAAAAACATAGCCAAATAGCAAGTTTCGCTCAGCACTCGGAACCAAACCACTGCAAATAAACACAAAGCACAAATTAATAATAACACAACACATACAGCAGGTTAAGCAGCATCGCATCAACTAATTTTAAACAAAACTCTACAAAACCACAATATAATGTTTCGCTCAAGAGCGATGATGTGAGCTGTCTGATTTAATTTACAACCCCTTAAGACTCTAAGGAAAAAAAATCTGATACTCTCAGCTGAGCAAGCCAGAAATCGAACTGTTCATGCAATCTGTCGGGCACCACATTGGATGCCAATAAATGTTGGTTTAGGCTGGGCTGGCCACTAAATGAATGACAGATGCTCAAATTTAACCTCTGTCCCTTCCTGAGAGAAGGGAGAGAGACTTATGGGTTGAAAAGAAAACTAAAATTACTTTAATGAAATATTAATAATAAAAAGAAAAGTTTAAAATATAAAAAAGAAACTAATGAAATATATACAGTATATATACAAAACCAGTATTGAGCTCCCAGGATGACAATCATGACATTGGCAGGCACTGGGAAAGTCCCAGACTGAACTCAGCAATGGATGGGAACTGGATTTTGGAATGCATGGATTGGGATCAAAGGCAGAAGAAGAGAGTCCTCATTGGATGTTGGCCATTGAAGAAAGAGAATTGTCCCTTTGATCCCTCAGCTTGTATACTGAGCATGATGCAGATGGGATGGAATACCCTGTTGGTCAGTTTTAGGTCACCTCTCCTGTCTGCTCCTCCCTACAGGTGTGACCTATTTACACTTTTCCACTTCCGACCCTCCGATGTGGCATATAAAGTTTGCTGACCTTGGTTGTTATGGGAATAAGTATAAGCAAGGGCCTCTCTACATAGCATGCCTTGGTATTAATGATAAACATCAGATGTTATCACTGCTAGAAACAGACACTGTCTGAAAAATATGCTGTTACTTTCAGAGAGTGCAATTAGTTAGAAGAGATTTAACTGAAAGGTAAAATTACTGAAAAGAAATTTGGTTCTGTTTTACCTCAAACCAGGACACCAGGTAACTGCAGTTTTCTAAGGGTTAGCTTGTTCTTCCAACACTCTCTTTACACAAATAAATGCTTTAAGTCTGTATTGGATCTGGCTGAGATGGAGTTAACTTTCCCCATGGCAGCCTTCATAGTGCTGTGCTTTGCATTGGTAGCTAGAAAGGTCTTGGTAACACACCAGTGTTTTGGTTACTGCTGAGCAGTGCTCCCACAGCATCAAGGCTGCCTCTCCAACATCCCCTTACCCCCAAAGGCCAGTAGGCTGGGGGTGGGCAAGAGCTTGGTAGGGGACATAGCCAGGACAGCTGACCCAAATTGACTAAAGAGATATTCCATACCATATGACGCCTGGTCAGAAATCAAAGCTAAGCAAAAGGAAGGGGAGAGGGGGCATTTGTTATTACATTTGTCTTCTGGAGCAACCACTACGCTTAGGAAGCCCTACTTCCCAGGAAGTGGCCGGCCATCGTCTTCTGATGGGAAGTAGAGAATAAATCTTTTGTTTTCCTTTGCTTTTGCTTTATTTAACTCCCTTTATCTTGACCCATGAGTTTTTTCCATCTTATTTTGTCCCCCCTGTCCTCATGAGGAGGGCAGTAATAGAGCAGCTTGGTGGGCATCTGGCATCCAGCCAGGGTCAACCCACCACGAAGTCCTTTGAGCCTGCATTTCTCAAGCGGCACATGGTATCTAAGAGTATCAGAAATGCCCTTTATTGTATTTATTAAAAGAGAAATCTAAGGATTTGGATTATGCTGCAAAAATAAAAAAATTTAAATGCCTGAAAACATCCAGCCATGTTTTATACCAGTTGGAATGTTTACATGTAGATCTTCACCTTGAAATGCATCAACTCCCAGCATCTGGAAGAAGATATACACAATGGGGCCAGAACTAGGCCTGACTACAAGTTTTATAGTTTACTTTAAGTGGTAAAAGAAGTTTTACTCATTGCAGGTAACTACTTGTACAGCTTTAGTGATTATTGTAAGATCTATGAGGTTTTTAATGATTGGAGCTGTGTACCTTCCCTCCTTAGAAAGGCAGGGGTTTAGAAAGTTATCTCAAGGTTTTCTTGAAGAACCTAACATTATTATTAAGGAAATGTCAAAGTGGCTCTATGTGACATTTGAGGCAGCTGCTTTTCATCCTGATGACTTCTGCATATTTTGACATCTTAATAGTGGTCATCTTGCCACTTAATTCCCAATAACTGGATCTCCTGTGCAGGTCCCTAGACCTTGACTATTTTTACATCAGAACCTGCTTTCTTACTTTTCTTGAAGACTTCTTCTGCTGTGTTACCCTGCACAATGATGTTTACACTGACCTAGCCAGGTTCAACCCACCACAACATGTTACTTTAAACCTAGATTTCATGGCTAACATGCTCCTGAGTTACTGCTAGAACAGGATGTGTTTTCTCACCTTGTGAATTGATAAAAGTTTGGGGTTTACACATATGCTCCAAACAAAGAAAAAATAAGTATTCAGTCTTTTGTGATTTACTAGCAACATTTCTGTCTTTTTTATAAACCATATGATTCTTAGGACTATCATAACTCTCCCTAAATGTATCACTTCTAGCAATGAGGGCAGCAAGGGACATGAGTGATGCTGTGTTTTTTGCAGATGTGTTTGCCATTTATAGCACTGACTCACGGGAAGTAGTAACTCTGTTCGTTGCAGTTACTCTCTTCATTATCCTTGGACTTCTTTTTACCACTTCATCAGTGCCTGCCTGGAAGATCAAAAGGGGGTAATAATCTGAGGGCCATACTAGGGAAGGAAGTTTCTTCTTTACATCATTAACCATCAGCTGAATAATGAATCTGATGATTAACTGAGTGACGATTCAGTATTTCCCCTTACAATGTTTTCAAAATTATTTTCATCATTTTACCTGCTTGAGTGCACTGTTTTACATATCTCTAGAGCTGCATCAATAAAGACCTAATGTTCTACCTCTCCAAATGCCTCTCAGATATTGAAAAAAACATAATATACATCACAAATAGCGAAATTTTAATGTTGTCTCGTCACTGGTTCACTCTCACTCCAGCCAATATTAATCCCTGTTACTCTCTTGACACTGTTCTGTTATGAGGCTTAAAGTGCGCCTGTTATGACACTGTGCAGGGATAGATAAAAAAAGAGACTAAGGGGAGGAATAATAGCTCTGTAGTGAAAATAAACACAGTCTTAGATGCAGGTAGAGTCAGGATTAGCAGACTTCCAGGCACACTGCAGAAGGCAGCTTACACAGCTGGTCTCACATTGAAATCCTTTGCATGATCCGCATCAAAGCATTCACAATTCTGCCCCAAGTTTCATGTTTTCTTTCATTTCTCAGTTTTTATTTTTATTTTTCTTGTTTTGGCGACTAAACTTAAAGGTGGGAATGGGGGAGCCCACAGGAGCTGTGAGGTTGGCACAGAAACTGGGGAAGTGACTAGAGCAGTTATAGGGGCAAGGGAGGGAGGCTGAGGAGCTGTGGGAGTTGGTGGAACAGCCAAGGAAGGAACAATGAAAAAAACTCCAGCAGGGAAACCGTAGCCCGGAAGATGGGTGGGGAGCAATGAAGAGGAGAAAGAGAGGTAACATCAAGCAGGCAGACGTACAAACCATTTGGTTTTATATGTGCTCTGACACCCTTGCTAAAATAAGCAGAATAGTTCAGATGGCTGACTATACACCTAGGAAGGCCCAAAGCACTTATCATCCCAAGTCTCTCCATGCATAATAGGCAAGAGAGTGTAAAGTGCATAGGTTTCAAAGTGACTCTTCTTCCTTTATTAGTTACAGATGCAAGCAAGGAAATCCAGATTAAAGCCTATACCTTCAGCAGAGCTTTTCCAATAAAACCTCCTTTGAGTCTCAGGCAAGAAGGTCAACTATTCACCAGGAAATATCAAAGGAAAGTCCACATATTAAAGGAATCCAGCTTCCTATCCCAGCCAGCTCAGCACCACTGTCTTCAGGAGGTAAATCCACAAACTCAGATCTTCTTCCTCAGCAATCCTGAGCAGATCCCATTCTTGGAAGCCACCTTCTGCATACCTCCTCAGGTAAGAGGGCAAATATGTTCTCCTCTTCATGAATTTGGCAGAAAGACTCTCTGATTAACCACTAAAGTGAGACCTCTTGACCAGGAACAGTCTATTCTCTCTTTTCTTCTGTAACTAGGTAGTTACAGATATAACTCTGTGTGCAGAGTGGATATCTCACATGTGGTGATAACAATACTTCTACCCAGATGCTATCCTGATGGATCCCTCCAGTCCTTTCACCACGTTAGCCCAAAGTTATGGCTACCAGCACCAAGCAAATAGGACACACACACACACAATATCTGACAGTTCATTAAATTATGTGGTGAAATAGCAATAGGATTTTACGTTAAAATAAACTTTATCAAGTCTAGAATTGATGATACTTACATCTCAAATTGCTGATATCTAAGCCATACCTTCTGAAAACTTAATCTATGAAGGTCGTGAAACCAAAAAGAAAAACTACAAAACTTGGAATGGCTTACCTTTGTGACTATCTGACACCTTCAGCCACAGTCTCTTGTTATAGCCCTGGTTGAGTTCCCCTCTGAGTAGTCACAGAGCTATTGTATTGGGGCCACCTTTTGGATCTTATTTTATTTCAAGCCAATTCAACTGGAGTTGCACCAATGGAGTGTTTAAGGCTTCCTGTGCCTTCATGGACCTTCCTCAGGCACAGGTGTCCTCTCTGGGAATTATGCACTCAATACATAGGTGTTCCAGTTCTCAGTTTAACTCTCTGCATGACGGGTACGGCCTTCACAAAGAAAACTTTTTATTGTACAGCCACTCATTTCACGTATAGGTAAAAACCAAGAGAGTCAAGAGCTTAACAAAAAATAATGAATGTCTTTTTTTTTGCGATCCTCAGTACACCTAAGCAGTATAACTCTTCCTGCTCCCCCATATTCCTGCTCACTCTTCCAGTCTAATCATAGTGAGAACTCCTTCCCCTTTACTGGGTGTTGCTTTTCTCATTCCTCCTTGAAACTTGCTCACCAAGAGTTATTAGTAATCTGCGGCTGGTACCCTTTATTGCCCAAATAAGACAGCTCTATTGGTTATTACCCTTAAAGGGATATATCAGTTTCTCAGTCTCCCTTTCCTGACATAAAATGGACAATTCAGGTTGCACTGAAAACAATGGGGAATTTGTAGAACAGAATAAATGCACATTGCAGGGTTCCCTGGCCCACCACAGCCAGGGCTCTCATTGCAGCCCAGGTTAGAGCCATGTGTGTTGTCTTGCCCAATGTGCGGCAAAGAAAAACTGCTTGGAGAACAATCATCTGGCAGCCCATGCATATTCTTTGTACCAGCTCTGAGGAACATGAAACTGTGTCAACATAATTAAAGAAACCATGGCACATTCAGTCTTATTCTGGCCCTAAAACTCATGTGTGACTGTGCCTCATGAGTACCAGATGGAATTTGTCACCACAGCATCAGTTGGTTCTATTTTACCTCAAACCAGGACAACCGCACACAGTCTGTTGGCTCTGGCTGATCGTGCTTTGGATCCTTTTCTCAATAATTAAGGGTGGCAGGTTGGGCTAACCTAAATTTTTTGGAACACAAAATGGAGCTGTGTGAAGTTCAGGTTCTGTTTTGATGGAGCAGAGACCCTGTCTTTTCAGTGGCTTCAGGTTAAGAAATTATTTTGTCCACAGATTAGACCATATCTAAAAAAGCGTCACTGTTATAAGTAAAATGCTGTCCTCCTGAATCGAGGTGAAGCAGAATCAAGTTTCTATTCAGTAATATTACTTTTCAGTTAAGTCTCTTCTGACTGCACTTTCTGAAATTAAAAGCATATTTTTTCAGACAGTGTCTGCTTCTATCAGATACTATCTGATGTTTATAGTTAATGCCAAGGAATGGTATGCAAAGAGGCTCCTGCTTATACTTATTGTTATAACAACCAAAGTCAGCTAGCTTTCTTAAGTGCTGCATTGGAGGGTCAGAAGCAAGAGGAGCATAGAAATGCTCGGATCAGGATCAAAGGCAGACAAACAGACAGGGTCCTTTTCAGACATCAGCCATTGAAGAAAGAGTTGACCTTTTGATCCCTCAGCTTTTATACTGAGCATGATGTGGATGGGACGGAATATACCAGTTGGTCAGTTTTGGGTCACCTGTCCTGTCCGCTCCTCCCGACAGGTNATCCAGGTGGGTCTTGGAGGTCTCCAGAGAAGGGGACTCCACAACCTCCCTGGGCAGCCTGTTCCACTGCTCTGGCACCCTCGCCGTAAAGAAGCCCACGCTTCCTTAATTTCCTAATGAGGATGCTGTGGGAGACAGTGTCAAAAGCCTTGCTGAAGTCAAGGTAGATGACATCTGCTGCTCTCCCCTCATCCAGCCATCCAGTTAGAACATCATAGAAGGCTATCAGATTGGTCAAGCATGATTTACCTTTGGTAAATCTTTGTTGACCGCTTCCAATTATTTCCTGTTCTTTAAGATGTTTGGAGGTGACATCTAAAACAAGTCGCTCCATTACCTTCCCAGGGACGGAGGTGAGACTAATCGGCCTGCAGTTCCCTGGGTCCTCCTTCTTGTCCTCTTTCTAGATCGGAGTGATATTTGCCTTCCTCCAGTCCTCAGGCACCTCTCCTGTTCTCCACGATCTTTCAATGATGGAAAGCGGCCCAGCAATAACGTCTGCCAGTTCCCTCAGCACTCGTGGGTGCATCCCAGCAGGGCCCATGTCTAGTTTGTCCAAGTGGTCTCTAACCCAGTCCTCCTCTGCAGAGGGAAAATCTTCCTCTCTCCAGACCTCCTCCCCCCTTGTCTCCAGGGTCTGGGATGCATGGGGGACAGTGTTAGCAGTGAAGACCAAAGCAGAGGCGGCATTCAGTAACTCTGCCTTCTCTGTGTCTTTTACCACTAAGTCGCCCACCTCATTCGTTGTTAGTGCTATGCCAGGGGCCTGGAACTGAAGCTTAGTCAAGATAAGGAAGCAGCTTTGAGCTGTGAGCACAATGTATAAAGTAACAGGAACAGCCTACATGAAAAGGACTGTCTTTGTGAAGCAACCATCTGGTCAGAACCAGCTCCGCAGTTTGGACCACCATCTGCAGACCAGGTATGTTGTAAGGGAGCGAGGGGATACCTGTAAGTCAGGAGGAGATGTCCTATGCGAGGTAAAGAGAATTGGCACTCACCCCTGGAAAACTGGGTTGGGGTTTGAGTCCCCATAAGGTAATAGCAGGGTAAGCGCTGTACCCCATGGAATGGTAACTTGGGTTCTCCTAGCTGTGATAGCAGGAGCTGTGTGCGGCATTGCCATAGGTATTGTCTGTTGTAAAAATCCAGTAGCATGTATTATGATCTGATTTATACTGGTTGATAAGGGTCTGTGGCAAATGGTTAACAGTTTAGGATTTATGCTACACGTGGGCTTGGTTGTTGTTCTAATTGGTATATTTTGT
>VXBJ01002851.1:165905-205751 GCA_013400055.1 Nycticryphes semicollaris | reverse complement strand
TCCCAACAGACTCGACAAGTGTAATCAAAGCCCAAGGCTCCTCGTGGACGTAGAATCGCTTCTGAAAGACGTG
The DNA here is from genome assembly GCA_013400055.1 of Nycticryphes semicollaris. Lineage (NCBI taxonomy): Eukaryota > Metazoa > Chordata > Aves > Charadriiformes > Rostratulidae > Nycticryphes > Nycticryphes semicollaris. The sequence goes on along the minus strand of VXBJ01002851.1, from coordinate 205,678 downwards.
ACTATTTGGTTTTAAAATCGCAGGATTATGCTCAGGCATTTGCAGCTGGATTCCCAGCACTTGCATTTGTCAAGGCTAAGAGGAAGTTACAGGTTTCCAGGTTTCAACTGCGTTACCAGTTTTTACAGAAGTCACATTTATAGTCAGATTCCCACCATTAGTTAATATCAGACCTCTGATAACTGATCCGAGCCAGTGGAAAAAAAAAAAAAAAAACTATTAAACTCCAATTAGAACCTCTACAGTACTAAATGTTTCTTTAAAAATAAACCCACACCCCCTCCCCCATATTTGATTACTGAAGAACATTAACAGAGAAAGATTTGAAGCAAAAGCATACCTGACAAAACCCTCATGTAAAGCAATATACGACAATTAACAGTATACCCTGAAAGAATGGAGGAATCAGCCAAATCAGAAAGGGTTAGCAGAGAAAGCAGAAGTCACAGATCCAAGTCTATGAGGACATACTGGGTTGCTACAGGCCACACACAAACTTATGTCAACATTCAAAGTAGAAAGTTCCATTTTCCCCCACTTAATCAGGAGGTCAAATTGGTCAATGTATGGATGAAATGCATTCCTAGGTATAATACTTAAAAAAAAAAAACAAAAAAACCCAAACCAAAACACCAAAACAAAACAACTTGTACAGGAACAAAATTACTCAAAGCATATCACTTTCTAAGCTTAAACGGAATAGCACTGGGTAGGAAGTTCTTTAAACATTCTTCTGCAGAAGGAAGATGCCCTGAACAGCCTGGAAGTACACTGCGTGCCCAGGCACCCCAGCACCAAAGACAGTGCCTTTGCCATTCGTCACCGCTTACTGTAACACGGACAGCTCTGCTTTGGCCTTGATGCTGTTGGCGTTAACTCAGAACTAAGGCTACTCTGCTCTCAGGTTGTGTTTCCCCAGTCTAAGTTGCGCCTTCGGAAGGAGTTTTGGTGCTAAACTCGGTGATATCTGAGAAGTGGCAAGAGCCACACACTGTTGCCAGGTTTTAGAGCCAGGGCAGGGTACCAGATACAGCCACAGCAAAGCAGTCCTTACTAAGCCAGACGAGGTGAGGGCACTCGGTTCATCTGCCATCGTCACCAGAAATATTTCTGGCGGCGTGGCGAGCCTGCAGGCCCGGCACAGCACAAGTCTGGCAGCCTGACTAGTTACAGGCTGAAATAAAGAAAAAAAGCTGAAAACTGCCCTTCCCTCTGCCCTGGCACCCGGGGCTGGAGTTCCCAACACCCAGGCAGAGCTTGCAGTACGGCAGTCAAACGTTTGTTCCACCAGCTCTTGCTTACTGTCTCTGTTCACTGGTGACGGGCACTGAAAGGAGCAGTTTCTTCCACCATACCCCAAAAAGGATTGCCTTTTCCAGAAGTTGTCCGGAAAGTTCCTCTACTGATTATTTATAGCTACTGTAATAAGACAATACATTTAAAAAAACATATTTCAACTGTATCACAGCCATGTTCTTCCAAACTGTAAAAATCTAGCTGGCTTGGGAATAAACAAATCCATATGCTCCATACTACTTTAAAAGGTTAACTCAAGTGAAGGTAAGACACTTTTCCTGTGCCATACTAGAGAGGTTACCACACTGCTCACTGAGAAGGTGCATTCCCTTTCATACTCAAAAAACACTAAGAACTGTTTCTCATTTCTGCAATTCCTCGGATTTAAGGGCCAGGTAGAGGTAAAATTCTATTGTTTGGGGGGTTTGTTTGTTTGTTTTGGGGGCCTGATTTTTATTTTTATATAAACAATGTGGGAGAAACAAAATACTATTATAAAGTCAAGAGTAAAATTAAGAGACAATGACAAGGATTCATACTTTACTTCATGTCTATCCCCTATCAGTTGTATCTTGTAAGGCTTATGATTCTTACACAGTTTGCAGTTGGTTAGAGTACTGTATTGTTTTATATATGAGCACATGAAAGCCAGTTTTAGTCAAAAAGTTTCTTGCATCCCCATATCACGTTTTCCTATTAAAAAAGAAAAAACTTAATTCATTCAAGTCCTGCAGACAAGAGTCTGCCCCAGTAGAATCCTCAGGCCTGCAGAGCACAGAACTGCTGAAACACAGCCAGTATGTGGTGGTCCAGTTCAGCAGTGAACAGGAGGTTCTCCAGGGTCACCATGTACTGCTGGATTATCTGGTGATGCTGGCAGATAAAAAACAGAACACAAAACTTTACTGTTTTCATTCACCCTTGTATAAGAACAGGCAGAGAAGTCAGGACATGTCAGAATCACAGGTCAAAGGTTTATCAGCAGAATTGTTAAGCGCATCTTACTTCCACAACACAAGTAAAGCACAGTGCAGAGCCACTACTGACTGGCAAGAAGAAAAGCACGTGCTGAAATATCCTCTCTTGAGAGGCACTCTGCTCCCTGTAGCTCTTCGCTCCTGGACCCTGAATTGTGTGTGGGATACATGCAACTGCAGAGATCTCTTAGGAGCATCACAGTATTAGCTTTCCTCTGAAGCCACGTCTATTGCCAGAGAAGGGTTCAGCTCAGGGGAGAATTATAGCACCCGCCCCAGACGCTCTGCTCATACAGGAATAATTTTCTATTACTATCACTTTAATCCAGCCACCTGTGCTAGTTAGCTCATTTAATACAGAGGCAAGAATCCAACAATTATTATGAATAGATATTTATGCCTCATTTAAAGGGAATTCTGCAATATTTAAATCAGCTTATTTAGAAGACATCTATTTTACTATTCTTGTTCACTCACACTTTTGCCCTTACTATAAACACACAGTTATGAGAGGCTCAGCAAAATTCATACTTGCATCCTGGTACCTTTTCACAGCATGCTGGCGGTGTGGGAGTCAATCAAGGGCCCACCAGCCTGTGGCAGAGATGTGGCCAGAACCAGAGTCCTGAGACCGAGCCCCACACCAGCCTTCCGAGAAGAAGTGCTGCTGCCACCTACTGCCTCTCCCACCGAGTGCTCAGCTCTCCAGCCACAGAGCTCCTCCATCCTGGCACCTCCCTGCCTTCCAAACCCACACGTGAAACTTACCTGCAGGAAGATCTGCTGCAGCCTCTCTATACAGCTCTTGTACCAAGGAGTAAATACATCAATGCCACCGGTTTCACAGCGCACTAAGTGCTCAGTTAACAACATAATGAAACGCTGCAGAAAAGGAGAAAGCAGTTTTTTCAGTATTATGAGTAACTATTCACTGAATACTTAATTTAGTCTCGCCAAATGAAAGCAGTTTCCTAACCTCAGGTTAGAGGATCTGAGGGAGAGAAGCTTTGAACAGACATGTGGAAATAGTTACTTTGCTTGGCAAACACTGAATTTAGTAAGCAAATAAAATCTAGTTACGTTCCAGTTGTTCAGGAAACTGTATGCTAGCAGAACTCCTCTAATCCTGAGCACTTGAAACTGAAGAGATGCTACTCAGAAGCAGTTTTTGCAGAGAAATGGTCTACACTGACCCTAACCCAGAGTAAACCCATCAACCCCTTCCCATAGCCTTATTTCAAGAAGATGCCTGAGATACAAGTGACACTGTACGCTCATAAATTCAGTAACTTTAAAACCTGAAAGCAAGAAGAGACTTTGCCCATCGTTACCTGGAATATAACAAGGAAGAGATTCTTTTGCTCGCTCTGGGCAGACTCCACTTTCTCTTGCAAGCGCTCTATCTGCTCTTCTAGTGGTCCATCTTCCCGGTCGCTGCTTCGATCGTCGTCATCATCATCGTCATCACTGTCTCGCTGTGAGTGACAACACCACAAGACTGACTAGCAACCTGGCTACCTGTAGGTACTGTTAATGCCCTTTGGCTCCATGTGTGAAAAGGTCTGCAAAGAAACTGTAGAGCAGCAACTGAAGCTGCTCTGTAGCCTGTTAAGTATTATATTGTATTTTGAATATAGTTCAGCAAAGAAATTTGGAAGGAAAAATGCCTATATGGGGAAGCCCTGATAAAAAAAATATATCAAGCCTTCAGAGAAACCAGAACAATCATAAAGATTTACTAGTCTTTTATTCGGTGGGAATACAGTAAGAGGTAATACCCCTCCTGACTTTATCATTACAGATAACGAATGACTCTCTTAAAAAAAGGAGAGGAAAAAAAATAATCCACTGTACGTTTTTAAAATTGTGTCCACTGCAGCAGGGCAGGTAATTCATTCAATGAACAGTTCTGAAGTTTCAGACCTCCAGAAAATAAAGTACTTTTGCACAAGAACTCTGATAAACCCAGCTAGTTAGCACACCATAGACTAGAGACTGAAGTCGATGGTATTAAAGTGGCAACTCCTCATATTTATCATCAAAAGGGATGCTCTCAGATTAGAAAGGGTCAGCATAGAAAGCAAACTACTAATTAGGAAAATGCCATACTCTCATTGCCTCAAAAGGAGAAAGAACATCACGACAAAACCACAAAATGCCTGTTAAGTACCAGACTTGGGAACTCAGGTAGCAAAGTCATGTGTAAAACTACAAGGGATACAGGAGGAAAGGCAGAATCTGATGGCTTGTGGTACACTCAAATACAGACACTACTTCAGTCTCATAGGGTGGTTTCTGTACAAAAATGCTGTTTCTGCGCAGCTCAAAACCCAAAAATACTTGTAAAAGGAGTACGTGCAACTTGTGACAAACACAGGCCCATGTGTTAACTCAATGTGTAGCAAATGAAGCTCACAGAAGATAGTTACAGCTCTGAATCAACATAGAAAATAAAAACAACGGACCAGGGCAAGTGAGAATTTAAATTTATTATCTCTATAGGAACTTGCTTTTTCCCCCCCATCTACAGAGGTTTCCTGAGCTCAAAATGCTGAGGAACCATTAGGACCTAAGAGAAAGCATGTAAGCTTTGGACTTACTCCATAGTAAGGCAATCCACTTTATGCTGGGGACATCAAAACTTGACAGCTCACTTCCTCTAAAAGGAATGGTCACGCAGCAGAGCAACAGCCTGCAGAACTACTCACTGTTGCATACAAATGTTTCTTCCTGGCACAATGTTCATTTAAAGTACTCAGTAATAAAGAGTCACAGTAAGAGACAAGTACAGAAATGAAAACACTAGTGTATTTGTTCAGAGATGCCAGAAAAGCTCTTTGCCTCACAGTAAGATCAATGACAGCATCTAAGCCTTCAATAATCAAGGGCATTTGTTAACTGCTGATCAATGCAGATTGAGGATGCAAGCAACTAGGATGGCTGTTGCTGGGAGTGAAGGAAACAAGATTAAGGAGCTGGGATAACCAACACTGCCAAACTGTGAGGTATTAGTGGTCTCTCAACAGAAACTTCTGGAAAAAATGACCAACTTGTGCAGGTTTCTTCAAAAACTGTCAGCAGGCTTTCTGCCATGTGCCAAATTCTAACATTAACTTCATCCAATGCTTTGCAGTTAGCTATGGGTTTTGTGCAGGCAATCGTACTCACAGACTACACAACAACATGGAAATTCTCTCTTGCTCTCTGTAACTCTCAGTATGTGTATCAATTGACACCATTCTACCATGATGAAGTATTGCATTCAGCCACGCTTCCTTGGGCCTCATCTTTCGTAGCTGCCACAGAAAACACTCTCTCACACCATTTCACTGTCCCACCTGGGACAACAGAACACAACAGCAGCTACTTGCTCTTCTTGTTTGTTGTATAAAGGAACCCAGATCACACAAAGGTACTCAGAAAAATATACTGGAAGAAGGAAGTGGCAGATGCCAGTGTCAGAATCCAGCAGCATCCATCAGAAGAACAGTAACAGCCAACTTTTCAATGGCAAATAGCTGTTTCCGTGCGCTTCTGCATGGAAGCCACAGGAGTACTCTTTAACAGAACTTACTGTAAATCTGCAACTGTTCCTATAGTTATCTGATAAGGTAACTGGAATCCCAATTAGAAAGGAAGTGGAAGACATGCTCATATTGGAAGAGAAACTTGTGAGAGAAAGCTCGAACATACATATTTGTCTGAATTCCCTCAGACATTTTACTGGATTAAGTTACAGCTGCCATTAGAAAAGTGGACTGAAAAATGCATCCAGTTTTTGATGTTTTAGTGCTAAGATGACCACATGTCTGCAGATATGCTTCCTGACAAGCATATTTATTCAGTCCTTCCTGAAACCATATGTGCATCAGTCTGACAACATGCAGGTTTTTATGCATTAGCTTAAAATAATTAAAAATTACAAACAAATTACTCACTCTTTTGTGCTGCCTGGCCAATCTCGCCTTAGTCTCCTCCAGTTCTTTGTGAATCTTCAGAACATGCTTGTTCATCTTACGAATTGTGGAATGTAAGATCTCCCAGATATAAAACCTAGGAAAGACACAAAGATCAAAGCACTACACTAAATGCTACTGTAAGATAGAAAACTAAATGCAGTTTATTTCACCTATCTATTACAGTAACACTTAGCATATAGGAAAGTACACCGGTAACGTAGGCAAGCTTAACAGTAACTTCTTTCCTGTACTTTGCAGTAGACTTCCAAACCAACACTGTATTTCATACACATACTCCAAGATTACCAACACCAAACGGACTTCTCAGACCAAACATGTCTCCCATTCTCAATAAGCAATGAATCAATGGTTGTACGAGTTAAATACCTAAACCAAAGACCAGGACCACAGTAAGACAGCAGCTATCTAACACCCAGCAACAGACTTTGTCTAGAAATTGCTCCAGTGTTGCTCTGCTTTGGCAGTTCTGCTTAAGAGACTACTTGCAAAATGACAGGCTAGCAACATTCTTGCACTGTCATGTAAACACTCATACCCCAACTCAGAAAGAAAAAATGCTAAAGTATGTATTTTGGAGGAGCAAAAGCTTAATTGTACCTTATTCTTCCACTACTCAGTTTTAATAAACTGTAGGCCAGCCACTTAAAATAGTAATTAATAGCCAAATACCAACCCAAGACAAATTCTTCTTACCTAGTAAAGTCATGTGCCAGCTCTGAAGAGAAGATCCAGTTTGCTACTGCAGCACAGTCAACAATTTGTGTCCGAATCATCTTGTCCACAAGTACAGCAATCATCTGTATTTTGTGAAAGACACGATAGTCATTCAAAACAAGAAAAGAACTTGCACACACAATCTGGGTAGAGTATTCCAGCCTCACACAAAACCTGAGATGGTTTGATGCAACTCTACACTGGTGAGATATTGGGTAATTTCAAATACTTTAGGAAGCTCAGTTGCCTAGTCTAAAACTGCACAAATTAGGAGATTTATATTAATTCCATAAAAAGCATTCTGATTTTGTTTAACAACCCTTTCTACCTCTTGTGAAAGTGCTGTATGTTCATTAACATACATATTTCCATAGAAAAGAGAAACATACAAGCACCGTAGTTGGAAGTGAGACCTCAGAGACACCAATCCTAGTATTTCACATCAAAGTATTCAAACCAGAGCATGTATACCTGTCAGATAACTATAAAGAAGGAGTTACTGTTAGCATTCTCTCCTTGAACTGCAACAGTCTTCAAATGTGACAGTAAGCTCTTCTCTACAGGACTTAGTCATTTCAGGAGGGAACCAGTGCTGTGCAGCCAATGAAGTGCTTACTTGGGGGAGGTTGCAAGCAGCCTAGCAGGCAACTGCAGAGAAGAGTTACTGACTAAAGGAGTTGCAAGCTGTTCAGAAAAAAAGGCTTATCTTAGTTACTCATGGGCTTGAATGCCACAGTATCTAAGATCCACAGCCTGCACTGTATATATCCTTACAACCACCCATTGTCAAATAAGGAAGTGTAACAAAACTCCTTTTAAGGAAGGAAAATTAAAATAACAGAATGAATCATACAGAAGACTCAGCGCTCAACTTTCAGGTCTCAGGATAGCATCCTATACTCTGTCTTTCTCTATTGCCAGGAAGAATTTCTGATTACTAAGCTTGATCTTCCAAGAAACACAGATCTAGGGTTTTGGGAAAACATTTAATTCCAGAGTTTCTCTTCATGAAGTCACCACCACATCCTTACTTACATACAGGTCAAGGGACTACTGACTGACTCCTATTGCTGTATCACTATCTGCAGCACAGATAACGCATTAGCACTTTATGTGCACAGTGCTTGACCAGAAGCAAAAGACACAACTGCAGTAAATGACTGTGGAACTTAAATTTTTCTCTGTTGCAAGTAGAACCACAGACCTTCCCAACTTTTGCATTTGTTATTTTTTTAAAGCGATCTTGATTTATTCGTAAAAGTCTAACATGACTGTTTAGTCTGGGTTTGAAACCTCCATCCAAAGTTGCAGTTTGGTCATGCTGCAATACAAAGGAAGGAAGAGGAAGAGGATACGGATATTAGACTGAAGTAATAAATTTTTTTTCTGATCTAGTTAAATGGCAGTAAAAAGTAGGTCAGACTAATCATCACATTTTCAAGGTCAGTAATTTGAGTAGGAGGTTTAGTGTATATTTTTAAAAATGCCGTTCTTTGATGGTTTTACTGTACTTAGAAAAGAGGTGACATCTTGCATAGATAACTTCTTGGTGCTCAGTTCCCAGGTCTAGCAGCAGAGGCAACAATTACCTCTTGTTCTCAGTGGCATTGCTTCTGAAAGTCTGGCCTAGGCAGCTCTGAGGTACAGCCCACTTTCAAGCACAATAAAGTGCAACACAAACACAGCAGTAAGCAATATATGAAATAAATAACGCAGGCAAATTCAGCTTGAGTTCTTACAAATTTCTATATTTAGAAAAGTGATAGCCGAGGAAGAAAACAACTGCTCTGAAGGAACTGAACAGCTTAAACAACTGAGGCATTTCTCATAGGTCTTTTTATGGCTTTATTTCCCCTGGCTCAAGAATGAACGTGATCATGGCACTGTCAAAGTGATCTGTTCTGAACAGCCACTGACTGCAGCTCTACTCATTCTGCCCACACACAACAGTGACTCCAACATGAGATTTGTGGCATAACTGTACGGCTTTCACTAGCAACTGAAAAAAAAAAAGACACCAAAAAACCAAACAACCAAACCCCCCAAAAAGCCCTAAAACCCCCTAGGTTTCGATACTTCTAAGAATATGACCTGCTTTTACTATGAGATCTACATCTCATTCCAATTTAGACATCTACATTGTTTTCTGATTTTGAACAGAAACATGACTTTAGCAAGAGTTAATCTCTTGTTTGTACAACAAACAGCACAGTATGAATCTTGAGACAGGATGACAGCCTTCGTTCTCCCTTAATGAGCTCTGAGGAAGAAGTGTACTCACTGATGGTATATACTTTATGTCCAGCCTTCATTTTAGGCACTAGTAACAATAGTAAATACAATTTGAACTTTCCTTCAAATAAGATGACAACAGACACCAAGTTTTTTATAGGATAGAAAGCAAATTGTAACATTTTTTTGTTAAGTATGACCTCCCCGAGTTGGAACTCACAAAGATACTGGTTATTGCAACCTCTTACCTGTGGATGATTCTTCCAAACCTCGTATACAACCCTCAGAACATGGAGTTTCCCCTCATCACTTTCAGCAAGCGTTTTGAAGACTTCATGAAACCTTTTAACGGATATAAGTAGTCAGTGAAGGTACTAGGATAAGGTCAGGAGATTAGCAGGTAGAGGGCAAGTGGTTTAGATCGGCCAAAAGAAAATTTTTCTACCTGCAGCCATTCTTCAACTACTATTCCATGAAAAATTTAACTGTCCTGAGCTAAAACAGGCTACAAAGACATGACAGATCTGAAAAGCAACTTAAATCTTAGTAGTGACCTACTCCCTGAAGCTGGGCTACATTTCTCATGCTCTTAAATGCAGGAAGCACTTTTCATGCTTTGAGTGCTTAGCTATACACAGCTGGAGCAAAATTTGCTGCCTTTTGAGTCTCACACCTTCCCATTGATAGGTGTTTCCATAATTTGCCCCCTTTTGAAGGAAATACTGCTAAAAGCCTATATTTTAGCAGAGTTATGCTGACTGCTACACAGCATTCATAACCCAGCTTATCGTAATGTAACTATAAAGTGTTAAGAGGCTATTTTTGATCTCATGGCTGCCACTGCTGGTGTGCAGCAGCAGCAAAAATACCATGGCTCTAAGTATTCATATCACCCCTTACACTGGTACTCTGATTGCAGGTTACTACCCACAGATTCTTATCAACATTCCCTCTGTCAAGCTCCCAAGCACATATTTTTGTAACCGCTTTATATATCTTTAAGGACAGAGAGAAAAAGAATTCATTAAGATGCATGTGACTACTTTTTGTGTATCAGGACCACTTAACAACTCCAAAGCACAGAAGATTAGAGATTAGTTATTTTTATCTCATTTTGCTAAAAAAAGTGCAGTAAATTCTTTAAAAGTTAAATCCTATCGTTAAGGGATGCGCTCTGAATTGTTTCAGAATGGATTTTACTGTGCTTTGGTAGATAAAAAAGAAATTTACAGCAGCTGTCTTTGAAGTTTGTTGTCTTTTTTTTCTTCATTTTTAGAGATGCAACTGTTCTAGAGTCATATTCATAGTACACTATATAGTGGTGGGAACTATCCAGTCAGACAAATGTAAGGGGAAATCCTTGTTCCTCACCATAATGACCAATTGAGTAATTCTAAAATGAAGTAATAATCCAAACTCATCTCATTTGTTTGAGTTATATCACATGGCTGTAATATATAAATTTCTGTTAATGGCATTGACATATATAACCTAGTATTTACAACTACCATTCCTTCAGGAAGGAGTGTCATTAGGTGCCCTAATCATACTGCATTATGGAGCACCGGAAATGTTGCTGGAGCTTGCAGTCCAGTTCTTTCATCCCGCGTTTCACTGCCAGAATTAAATAGTTCTGTAAGTCCCAAAATAATGCACATATTACACTTACTTTGCCAGGGCACTGAAAGAGTGGCTGAAAGACTTTGCAGCTAGATGGAGCAGAGTCTGAACAAAGACTTCTATTTTCAGAGGGTTGAAGGTAAATCCTTCATCTGCAAGTTATTTAAAGTTTAAACTGTAAGTACTTCAAGTACAGCAAGTAAGCTACTCATAAAACTCATTTTTAAACTGGTTTTAACTCATTTCACAAAAAAGTTTCATCAACAGGGTTTTGCAAGGCTGAGCAGGGAGCTAGTAAAGACTTTCCAAAATGTGCAGATCTTCAGGCTCCCATTTTTCTCCACAGAGAAACCGTGCAGAAAGAATTCCAGGTCAGAGAAGCAGCTATCAGAGACACAGCCACCCTACCAACACGTAACAGCTCTGATGGACAGCAGCAGAGAAAGACAGCAAAGGAAACTAACTGCAGAGCTGTGCACCCAACTGATGGCCTGGCAGACCATAAAGAAGGGAGAGTGGATGAGGAGAGGAGAAGGTGTGGATGTCCAGGGTTCAGAGCCTGGCTATTTATGACATGGGAGAAGGGAACAGCAAGCGTACACAGCAAATATGGGTACTAGGGGTGAACAGTGCCAAGTCCCCTCCTCTAGCCGCAGCTAAATGCGGCTGAGGACAGGGAGGAGGGAGAGCACTCAGTAACAGCAGGTGCCTAAAGCAAATTGGGAAACAAGGCAGTGGATCCCAGGGCAAAAACCAGACCGTGCTGCTCTCTGCTCGCATAACAGAACACTTGCAAATATTACAGAACCATTGTAAAGATCACTTCTTAATTCTCTGTCCCGCACTACTTCTCAGTCCCTAATACACACAGGCTTTAGGAATCAATGCTGTCTGTGGCTGCAGAGTCCCATAGTGATCTATGGAGGGCTACAAGCACCAGATTATTTCTGTTAAGACAAACAAGCCTGCCTCTGCATGTAAGATACGTACAAAAAAACTCTAACAATGGTGCATTATTTACATTTACTAATTAATTGAAACCACCTCTTAGAAGGGAAAACATACAGTTCTGTTAGCCACCACACTCATAGCTCCAAAGGACGGTAGATCAGTCCACACACAAAAGAAATTCGGGCCTACCAAAGCCTAACATCATGTATCTTACCATCATCATCATCCTGGTTTGGATTAGGCACATCTTTTAAAATGCTGAAGATTTCATCATTACTGGCCTTATTTTTAATCGCAATTGTTAAACAGAGTGCCACAGTATATCCGGGAAGAGACCCTAAACAGAAGCAAATAGGTCAAAAATATGTAGAAGGCAAGTGAGTATATTTAACATCAGCTTGCCTCTCACAGAAACAAATAAATTTCCCAGCTACACCTAAAACCAGCTGGTTCCAATCTCATTGTCCACATTGCAATCCATAAAGCGGCTCCACAGGTTTCCTGGTTCCTCACATAAAATTCAAAACTTTCAGTAAAACCTTTACAGCTGAGGACAGGTAATCACTCTCCTGTCTAAAGCTCTACTTCAGGTTCCACTAACTTCCTAAAAATACAATAGTTCCTTGTTTTTCCTCACAGTATCATTGATGATTACGCTTTTATGCCTAGGATTGTTGTTATACTGAGGAACAAAAGGAATAGTAAGGTATCTCTCCACTTCAATCTTCACATCTTCAATTGCCTCTGTACACTTCACTGAAGCAAGTTTACTGGTAAAATCTTCACTGCTTCATGAAGTTCACAAAATAAACCCACATTATCACTTCATATGCTGACTTTTGCATCGTATTGGGCTGAACCAGGGAAAAATAGATTAATTTTCCAGTTTTAGACTTCTGAGAAAAAGTGCCGCACAACAACACAACCACCTCAGCTGTAAGAGGAACTTCATATATCTGGATTTTCTTTTCCTTACAAAGTAACAAAGAGGATTACAGTACAGAGATCCAGGCTTAATATGTATTAATTGCTCCCATGAAACGTATTTACCCATATGAAAATAATGGACGTTTATTTCAGCTGTACACTTCTTTATGAAGACAATTGATACTACAGTCAATTCACTGTGCTTCCTTGCTCTGAAACACTATTTTCTTGAGTTTGACCCCTCAATAACTTTAATACTTACTATTACTTTCATCTCCATATTTGTAAATGCACACTGGATTAGCAGGACTGAGGACAGAAAAACTTGCAGGAACAATGTCAATTATTCGCTGATGGTAGGAGAGTCTGTAAATAACAAATTTCGCAGCAGTACAATTAAAACGGGAATAATACCAGGGCTAATTGTAAGGGGACTGCCTGATAATGGTTTTCCTGTGTTTAACTTTCACAGAACAAAAATCAGGATGTTTATACAACAAAATGGTAGCTTGCTGACTAGTAAGGGCTAAGTAAACCAAACTTACTAGAAGATGCTTTCCCTTTGAACTTCTTGATGTTAGTTTCATCCTTATACAATTAATTTGGCTTGTGAAAAGATTTAGAGTCTGACTGGTAGAAAGTTTTGTGCAAAACCCTAAGATATACTTCAGAAAACTATTAAGATGTTGTTATTCAAAGGAGAAAAAAAAACTAAACTTGACATCTTCATTTTACTTTTCAGCTTATTCCACTCCCACAAAGGCTAATATTTGCCACAGAAAAACTGCATTCACTTTGCAGCACAATACTTTCACACTTCCTGTCCTGAACTCACCCAAAACCAGACAAATGTTTCCATGTAGGACGATGAGCAATACAGGCTTTTTGAACACTTTGCTCTTTCTCTCATGTCCCTCTGTCGCAACAATTTTAAGTCTAGCCTTGCTTGCATACTCTTGTTGTTGGGTTTGAGGTTTTTGTTTTTTAGAGGGTTGTTTATTTTAAGGTCAGTGAACATAAGAGATACCTAGAAGAATCAAGACTAGAGTCTCAGCTTTTAGTACAAGTAATGATCACTTCTCTCCACTTCTGTGAATGCTGAATAGCTTGCAGGAATTTTACAGAATCACAGGATGATACAGGGCTGGAAGGGACCTCTGGAGATCATCTAGTTCACCCCCCTCTGCCAAAGCAGGTCTACCCAGAGCAGGTTGCACAGGAACTTGTCCAGGTGGGTTTTGAATGTCTCCAGAGACTCCATCACCTCTCTCAGCAGCCTGTTCCAGTGCTCTGCCACCCTCAAAGTGAGTAAGTTCATGTTTAGATGGAACTTCCTATGTTTAGGTTTGTGCCCATTTCCTCTTGTCCTCTCACTGGGCACCACTGAGAAAAAGACTGGCCCCTTCCCCTTGACACACACCCTTCATGTATTTAGAGGCACTGATCAGATCCTCCCTCATTGTTCTCCAGACTAAAAAGACTCAAGTCCCTCAGCCTTTCCTTGTAAGAGAGATGCTTCAGGCCCTCAATCATCTTTGTGGCCCTCTGCTGTACTCTCTCCAGCAGTTCCCTGTCCTTCCTGAACTCGGATGCCCGGAACTGGACACAGTACTCCAGATGGGGCCTCATGAGGGCAGAGCAGAGGGGAAGGATTACCTCCCTCATCAAGCTGGTCACACTCTTCCTGATGCACTCCAGGATGCCATTGGCCTTCTTGGCCAATATTGTCTGAACTCTCTTTCTTTCCATGCCTATGGTGAAGCATGTCTTTTTGTAACTATAGGTGTGCATACCTAGGATAGACAGCTCACCACCACCTGCTCCTGCTTCTCCCTCCCTCTAAAATAGCGTGTCTCAAGCGTCCTACGACAGGCAAACCAGATTAAAATCATACAAGCAACAAACTCATCTCTTAACTAAAACTGAACTGTAAGAACAGACACACCTAAGACAAGAGTCAAGTTAAAAGGAATCTGACAATAGCCAGAAGCAGAGATCAAACTTTGCCTTGAATGCAACTATCAACAGAAGCTACTTACCGCATGCACTTTTCCAAAACCTCTCTCACAAATTTGGGTTTGGGCTTTTCAAGGTCCTGAGTAAGACAATCTGACCTATCAGAAGACAGAATATGATAGCTTTTAGCAAGTGACCAAGGGTGCAGGACAAGTTATATACAAACCACGTTTGTACTTCCCCTGTTTAGGGAACACTTACACTGGCTTGAGAGTTATCACTAAATTCACCAGGGACAATACAGGGACTAAAGAGATTATCAAGATAATCTACCACCAAGTGGTGCTGAACAGATTAAGAAAGCTCTCTAAAGAGCTGGAGGAAAGCAATTAACAGGGCCGTTATGTTGTCACGCTTCCTGGCTAAGTTAGGTACCTTAAGTTTTTTGCAATATCAGGTTTGAATCAAAAGGAGAAAAACTTACCAATCTTCCCAGCTCCAACGGAACTGGAAGTTGCTCAAATGGTGAGAAAACCAATTAATAAATCTTTATTGAAAGAAAAGAAAGCTCCATTAAATGCTGGAAGTGCAGGAAAATTTTCAGTTTAGATTTTCTTACAAATGCATTCTACTTTTCAAAGGCAAGCCTAAACTCTCAAGCTATTACACCATTAAGTAGGTATGTAAATTGATAGATACAAGTCACTGAGTTTGGAAAACCAGAAAGAGGCTTTTATGGACAAATAGCTTGTCATGTTCTATTGTTTCATACAAAGGCATGACCTATTATACTAACAATTAAAATGTAAACTTACTGTGAATATGCAACTTTCACATTTTTGGCGAGTAGTTAACAGCTCTCCTACACAAGACAGACTTCACTCAAAGGGCAGAATCACCACCACTCCCCTCCTTTGGGTGGTACATACACCATTAATTGCACTTCCACCTCTCCTCCCAGACCACCAGGGAGCAGGCACAGTACTAGACAATGGAGTACTGTGCAACTGTGAACAGCTTTCAACAGGAAAAACTGTCACCAATCTTAACTGTCCTGTACAGACAGCTAAACTTATGAACTTCTGGGGAGTGTTTCTGGGAAGGAGAGTCCCTTCTTTTTAGATTGCTCAAAGCCAGAGCCCCAGAAAACATTTTGATTTCCAATTACTCTTTCCATAGCTTCTTCATTTTTCCTGTATGTTGAATATTGAGGAATATTTTTCCATTGTCTCCAGAACACATTTACCTGTCCACACATGTTGTATTCATTGTATCCAAACGCATGTAGAGCATTTCTGTGGCCTGTGCAAGCTGGAAGTTTCTTATTAAGGTTAACAGAAAAGTACTAGATAAGTCAGGTGTTGAAGCTTACTCTCAAACAGTCTTTGATCATCACTGAAGGCTGGAGAAAGTATGTCTACACTGACTTTACCCAGTAAGGGCATTACCCTTCTTATGGTGACCCTATCAACATTAGTAACTTTCTGTATTGTATCTACACCCAATTGTAGAAACAGACTTAGCTCTAATAAGTGAGATTATGTGATCTGCAAACAGTGAGTGGTATCGTGAAGTAGAATGAAAATTTGGGCATGAAATTACCAGTGGATAGACATCTGTTGTTATCCTACATTCTCAGAGCCTGTAGATTGATCTAAAATGATGATCTAACATGATCTAAAGAGGCAGCAAAGTAGGGGCAACGTAATAGCCAGAATTAGCTGGGAGTCACACCTCCTTCCTCAGCATTTCCCTGACAGATGATGTTTGACCTTTTGAATGCTCATAGTGGGAACACGGAGTGGGAACTCATGCAAGTTCCTCTAAATCATCCGCTAAACTTCCTACTGAAAAAAAAAAACAGTAGGAGCACTCACACAGTTGATTCGGCCTGTAACTTCCTTTCCTTCTCAGCCTCTGTGTCTGTGACCACATTGTTCAGACAAAACTGACAGGCAGCAGTGACAAACAGGAATATTGTACTTTTTGCCCTCACCAAGACAGCCCTTCTCTTGAAGGTCAAAGGCAGTTGCATAACATTGTCCATAAAGTTGAAGAGGCTTGCCCACTTCACTAGACCTGTGCTAAGTGGGTTGGGCTGTTCTTTCACATGAGCATTACAGGAAAAGCTTCATGGAACTGCTGTAAAACATTAATACTGCCAGTATTTACTGCTGTCCTGTCATCTACAGAGCAAACAAAATAAAGACTGCATTTAAAAAATGCTCTTCAGCAGCACAGAAAGGATACAACTTGTGGTAAAGAGCCAGGCTGAAGTTTGCACAGTTCAATCAGGAGTGTTGTGTACATGACTTCAATGTGTGGTGGAGATGGAAGTTGAAATAGTTCTGCAAATATCACCTGTGGGAGAGGAAGGCACAGAATCAGAACACAGTTTGATGTCGGCTGCACAACCCTGTTTCACAATAGTGAAGCTGGTGGCCACCAATGTTAAACAACAGACTTAAAAAGGCCCACATTATTATGTCAAATGCGTGTTCTGCGAAAGAGAAACAAACTTATAAAGGTAGTGGTAACCCTATGCTGTACTAATACAGTCCACTTTAACTGCCCTTATTATTTCATACTAACACAGCACCTGTTATGTTTAACAAATACACCACATAACTGTAAATATGGGCATAGTTATAATATAACCTGTGTGCTACCAGTAAACAGTGCTACCACATGATCTGAGAAAAGCAGAAATTCTCTGATCCTAATGAAGTGTAAGCATTTAGTACAAAAGCTTATTTGCATTAAAGTTATATCTATCTTTTCTTCCATCACATCCTCTTTCCTCCTATTTGAAAACTTATCTAAGTAAATAAAGCCTCATATTTCAACTGAAAATTACAACCAGCATTTCATATATATGCTCAGCACACCTTGGCAGAGGATCCTTCTAAGAAAACTGAAAACACTCCTGCAGTTTTAACTCCTGCTTTTATTTTCAACTTAGCCTATAATGCCTTAAGATCAATCTTAAGGGCTTTAAGGGCTACAAAAAGATCATAGTTGTACAACATTCATCTCCGAGTTTCTGTTTATTTTGCACGCCCTTCTCATTTAAGTTACATCAAAGGAACCAGGAAACTTTTGATTCCTGATGGCTGGTCAATTTCGTCTTTAACTTTTAAAGTTCTGAATAAATGCAGAAGAACTGAAGCTTAAATGATTAAGATTCAGAAAATCTTATTAGCATAAGAAATCAACATCCATTGATAGACTGCACAAATAGCACATGAACACATGTTGGCTAGAACTTATTCTATGGAAGGACTTGAAAACATGAAGAGACTGTAAGGAGCCAGAGAACCTTTCTATAACAGTGTAATTTGGACACACTTTAAGACAGATAGAGCAAAAAAGCACAGGGGACCCCACTACATAGAAAACTTGTCCTTTTCTCAAGACAGGAAACCAAAACAACTGGTTGATCAGCCATTATCTGTTTGAGCTACTGCATAAAAATGTATTCGCGATATTCACCACCTGTTTATTATCAAACATTCAGATTAAGTGTTTCAAACTGGCGTGCCATGCTTTGTGCAAATAAGGAGGCTGCAAGAAAGATCAGGACACCGGTGAATAGTCCCACTTCTGTCGAGTGCTGAGTTGTACCAAAAGCTGCGGAAGCCCGTCAGGGCACAGCAGTCCAACACGACAATGCCACTGCCCAGCCCTTCTCCGCTCACTGCTACCAGAAGTGTCCACACACACGCCGACAGTAAGCTACTGAGAGAAAAGTTTTTGTTTTTATTTCGGTGTTTTGCACAGATTCCACATAGGGTGGGGCATTCTGTGCTCAGTTTAACAGACCGCAAAGTAAGCATACTTGGGAAAGATACCGGCAACCACTTTCAGGCTACATTTCCTTCTGCCTATCTGTTATGTTCTGAACCTTAAATAACATTTTCCTTTATTTGTTAGGCTGTATTATTTCTACAGTCCTGTGACTTACTGAACAAGTTAGTGAAATTTCACAAGTTAAACTGTTGTTTAAAGCAATGTAACACCAACTTGACTATTAAGAGAGATCTTACGAGGGAGCTGTAGTAAGCAGAACGAACAAAAGCGTTGAAAAAAGCATGCCTAGCCTTAAAAACTCAAAAAAATCTGGACCTTCAGCATAAGTAAACAGTCGTAGAAAAGTAATTAAGTTAATATTCTGAAATTACTCAAAATTGCAAGAAAAAGGAAATTATTACAGCAGTAGTAAAAAAACTGCACACCAATCTTTACTTCTTTCCAGTAATTTCATTTACACAACTCTTTGCTATTTTCACATCCTATGAGTTTCTGAATCAAAGAATTTCCAGGGCCTTTACGTAATTTATTTCATCAGGAATTGCAATAACTATTCACTGGCATTAATGTACAGCTAAGCGTAAAGCATACAGCCATATATCCATATACCGCACCTGAAGATACTGACAGTAAGACTACTGACAACACTTCAATATTAAGGCTGAAAATTATTGTTAATTTTAAGATTCCTCAGTTCTGGATTCAGAGTACAAGAAGAACAAGCCGAGCAAAAGTAATGTAATTTAACAGCATTCAGAATATTTGGCAATTTAGTACCAAGGGAAAAATCACAATTCTACTTTTATTAAGATGAATCTTCTACATAAGTGTATTTCCTGTTATAATTGTCTCTGAAATTCCTATTTACAGTTACTTCTTCATAAAGCCTTTACATGACAAGTTGCTGTTATTACTGAAATCTCTTAATCCCTTCCTACCGTTGATGGAAATTAATGAAGTTTTATACAGCTTTGCATCTTGAAAACAGACCCTTGAGAAGAGGCAGCAGAAGAAAAGCTACGTTACTCAAAACTCTCTGATATGGAGAATGACTCGGAGGAAGCACAACACTATTTCACTGCAAGTTCTTTTCAGGGAGAGGAGAACAAACTAATTTAGAAGATCCAAATATAAAAATCACGCAGAACAGCTAAGTCTGGCTAGTGAAAAGCCCCCTTCATAAGGCAGTGTCACCTAGAGTAGGTTGCTCAGGGCTATGTCCTAGTAGGTTTTGACCTTTTCCAAGGATAAAGGCTCCACAACTTCTTTGAGCAAACTCTTCCAGTGTTAATCACCTTCATGGTAAAAAAAGGATTTTTCTTATGTTCAAATGGAGTTACTTGTATTTTGATTTATGTCCATCTCATCTTGTGTTTTAATTCAATTTTTTTTTAAACTAAAAGTGAGTAAAATGTAGCCATCTCTCAGGCTGTGTGATACAGTAGAAGCATCATATGCAAAACTTCAGAAGTTTGAGAAACACCACAATCTGGATTACCAGCACACTAAGAAATTTTGGTACATGACCAAAGTACTGAAGTTAAAATGACAACAAATACAGAAAGCTAATAACCCGCTCATTTAAAAGCCATTGGCTGACTCTCAAATCAAACAGTAATTTAATGGACCCATCATGGAACTAAGAGGGACTCATGAAATAACAGATGTACAAAAGAGGGTATCTTTAAAATCCGTACCTCTACTATGTGGTAGTTCAAGGGGATCTTGTTGTTTCCTGGATAGCTCAATAGCTGTGCAGCACTGCAAAACCATAGATACATTTAACTCAGAACATTACACAGCAAATGTAGTGTAAAGGTCAGCTAATAAAGTTACAGAAAACGCTTAGTTTTGGGGAAGAGTTCACACAAAGATAGCATAAACACATCAAAAATCCTTCCAAAGTCGGTCCATCAGTCTGTAGACCACTTAAAACAGGAATGCCAGAAGAAGACACCAGCATTGCCTAAACTATGACTTGTAAAGATGTATTTTATTTCTATGTAGTTACGTCACTTAGTACTATACTGCTACACAAAATAGTTTTGCATTAATAGTCCTGGTAACCTGTAATTCTGGAATACATACATGAAAAGGAAAAAACAACTGATGTTGAGAATGCCTTCCAAAGCATAATTAAACTTAAATGGGTTATATATGAAACCTCTGGCTTCAAATCCTTCATCTTTTAATCAGCTCATTACCACCTATCAGTATTACATAGCAAACAACTGCTATTTCCTTGATTTTATTAATACCTCTCTGGCAAGTCTTGCATCTCCCTGTAGCCTTTCACCTTCCTCTAAGAATTAAACCAGTAACCACAACAACCCTGAATTTGTACTTTCTGCTGATTCAAACAGCTGCAACTGAAAAAAAAAGTTATCGCATGCCATCACCAAAAACATGGTTTCTGCCCATTTTTTCTTCATGCTATACAAAGTTTGTTGGTTTTCATTTGGAAGCATGACACAGCCAATTACTGGTGGCAACCCATCTTGTCTATTAATTACCCACATCAAATATTGCTCATGCAGAAATGAAGGCAAGTGCCCTGACTGTTTCTTGGCATGGCTGAATTTCAAACTAATGAAATCCGCTGGCCCTGCAATGATTCCTCAAAGCGAGCTCAATTCTCTCTGCAAGGTAATCCCAAGGAGAACACAAGGAAAAATAAGAAGCAAAAGTGTGTTTGTATACACCGAAGTGCAGCCAGCTGCAGATGAACCAGCTCAAGGCTCACTCTGCCCCAGCAAACAGCTGCTTCAAAATTCCAGGAACCATAACACAACCGCACTCTCCACAACGCTCCCATGAAGAATAAGGTTTGTCGGCTTATTTTTTTTCCCAGCACTTCCTGAACTCTCAAGGAATTCCCTTGCCAAGGAGCTCTTGTCTCCCTGGATTATGCAGACTTTCCATTATCTGGATATTACAGACCCACAGTACTCCAAGTAACAATTTTAATATAGACAGATGAGGTAACTTAAGTTCATCAAACACTCTAGAGAAGTTTTTGCATAAATCTTGATCTCTCATCTAACCAGTGCAGGACTCTGCACACCCCCCGATGGCATCACAGCCATGGTAGAGTATAAAAAGTACCAGGGCCCCATTCTGCTAAGCTCTTCCTACCAAGTCTTTCTCTCCTTCCAGTGGGATTTGATGATGCAGTGAAGGTTCTCTTCTATTACAAATCGTTCAACAGAGTGACTGCCAGGCATGACAGGGCCCTGGTAAAAGAAGAATTAAGACTCATGAAATGGAAAATCCCTGCTAATGCAGTGCTATTACAGATAGCAAGCTATCCTACATACACTTACAGGTGGGAAAAAATAGTCCAACTTCCACATAAACAGTTAGGTCTCAGCTGCCCTGTATCATTCAGGACTAAGAAGCTAGGTGTGACACTGTTCCACACAAATGTGAGACTGATGTTTAAAACAAAATCAATACTAGGACTTATTACCAGAAGAAATGGGAACAGAATTAAAGAACATGATTATAATAAGTTCATGGAGCCCCCAATTCTTCCTTTGCTCTACAGAGCTGTCATGCAGCCTGGAAAAAAAAAATCACAGTTGAGCTGGAACATGGTAAAGAAATAAAGCCAGGAATGGCCAGGATAGAGGGGAAAGAATACACAACCATGATCTCATTCACTGCAAAAACTGGTGGCCAATAAATTAAGGTAAAAGGCAGCAAACTTAAAGCAAAGGGAGTTATAAGACCACGCACAGAAAGCTGTGCATGTTCTCTTCCTATAAACTTTTGGCTATACATCTGCTATGGACCGATGCTGGAGGCAGACTGTTGAGACAGATGGATCTTTCACCTGCCCCAGTTAAGCACCCCCTTGTTCTATGATATACATCAACAAGTTGTAACACAGGAGCAGGCAACAGCCTTTAAAAATTAGGAATTTCTAGCCTGAAAAAAGACTCAAGTCACCAACTTTCTGGAAGGAAAGTCTAACTCTGTGAATGTAGTTTTACTAGAGACATTAGATAATTCAATTAACGTTGTCATTCGAAACTAAAGCATCATAACATCTCACTCCCCAAACTCTGCTCCTCACGGATTTGCTTTGTATGGTAACTCAGCCACCTAGTACATTTCTGCAGAAGTACCTAAGCAGAACTGCTGCTGATTTGCAAACCACTCACTATCCTGGGAGAGGGGACATCACATTTTGACTAATATTGCCTCAGAAATCCCCTCACCACCCCCCTCCCAGCAATCACATACCTCAGGGTCATCTGTGTAGTCAAACATCCTAAAAATAACCCTTGGCATTGGGTACACTGAATCTTCAGTGTGAGGCGGAGGAGTGAAGGGAGGCAGATTGTGTTGCAGTGCTTCACAAAGAATGCTGTCGAAAGCCAAGTAGGGCCTCAGAATGTGTCGTTCTTGCCAACGGTCTTTTTTCAACTTCTGAATCTGAGACCAAAGGCAGTCTAAATACTGAAAGAAAAATGGTGAGAAACATCAGATGTACTGAATCGTGTAACAAACCTGGCAGCTCCCTGAACTATCAGAAGTGTATCTCTTTAATTCCCTGTTCCATTCAGAAAAAAAACAGTTGCCTAAACTGCTGATTCACTAAATCAAGAAATAATTTAAGAATTCCAAATGCCAGAGCTGCTCCTAATTCCACACTACATCATGTCTTTGAAATTTAACTGCTGGCAGATTTTTAAACACCATCAGGCGGCCCAGGAGTCTGAGCATGGTGGCCATTATGTGAATCTACCAGCAAAACTACAGCAGTGAACATTACTTCAGTTGCTGCTCACTGGTGGTATTGAAACAGACATAGATCAATTCCATTAAAATTGGAACCACAGGACCTCTACACTGTTCCCAGAATAATCAAAACTACTATCTACTGCATATTCAAGACAAATAGAAAATACCTTTGCCATGGTTTTCAACACAATTGTGAGTCTCAGCATTCTCCCTGAGATGGCACAGATAACTGCGCAACTGGCAATAGGCTCTGACTTTGTTTAATTACTATCTTGCTAAAAGCAGTTAAAGAACTCCAGAACACCTTACCGAAGGAAGTTTCATTCATAACTGGTGCAAGGGATGTTTCTACATGGAAGTGCTTTGTGTTTACTGAAATTATCACACTACAGAAGGGGTAGCATCTCAAGTGAACAGGCATGTTTACAGTACTCCCTAACATGTTGTCCCAAACACGCTGCTAATCTCTCCTCTATTGAGCTAAATAAGGAGATACTGGGCAGGCAGACTACTGCTCATGTTGACAGGTCAAACAGCTTATCTCTCCAGATTATGATTAAGAAGACCATTAAGATTGTGACTTAATCAGAGCAAGGAACACAATGCAAGAGTTCCAAAACTTCCTAGAAGATCAGTTTAAATCTCACTTTCCAGCTAAGTTTGTCTTCAAACTTAGTGGAAAGAAAAAGAGCCAAGAATTAGGCTGAACATTAGGGAAGAATTTTTCACAGGAGGAGTGGTCAGACACTGGAACAGGCTGCCCAGGGAGGTGGTTGAGTCCCCATCCCTGAATGTGTTTACGAGTCGTTTACATGTGGTGTTGGGAGATATGGTGTAGGGGAGGAATTTGTAGAGTAGGGCTGATGGTTGGACTCAATCATCCCAAGGGTCTCTTCCAACCTGAATGATTCTATGATTCTATGAATATCTGAAAAGGCAAATTCCACCGCAAACTAACCAGGTATCACCTCTCCCCTCCAATATTTTTTACTTAATTGTGAAAGATGGCAAGGTAACTGCTGCGTACAGTTTCTACATAGTTGTTTAGCACTTCCTAGAGCTGCGAAAGAAAAGCTACTATAACGGTTTCTTTCTTGCAGAGAGAGAACATTAAGGGTTTAGTAAGGAATTACATTCTGCTTCTCAAAATGGTCCTTTTAACATGAAGCCACATACCTACAATTCCAAAACAAATACTAGAGTTTACTACCATTCTTCACTTCATAACAATTCCTCAGGGGCCCATCAGCAAACAACAAAACACTCTCCTAGTCACCCCACACAACTTTATCTTTAGACCAAGAGAATTCCTTACATAGAACTTGTTAGAATAAATGACAAACACGGGAGGCAATTCAAAGCAGTAACGCTTTTAGAGGTGTCTTTCAATTTAAAAGGTAATGATGAAGCAGAAAATTGCTTTTCAAACTTTCTGAAAGAATAGAACTCAAAGTCCACTCACCTCCTCTTGTGGATGTGGTTTATCAGCAGTCCACACTTGGAGCATGGGTACATGAATCTTCTGGCGCCGCCTGTTTACACAGGAAAGAAAACCTGACTTTTAAAAGACTTAACTTTTTTCTGATTGCAGGTGTATTACTATTTTTCTTCTCTTCAGATGATGAGATCTACAGAGTATTAAAACCAGGCTTGTGACTACTGGAAATCTCTCTATTATCATACCTTGACAACAACAATGTTAACTTGAAACACCCAGACAGAAAGCAGTCACACCGCAGAGCACTAAGGCAACAGCCTATCAGTATTCACAGCACAATTACAACTGCAGCTGCTCCAGCATGAGCAGAACAAGACCTTCAACATACCCTAGAATGAGCCAAGGCAATGAAACCTTTCAAATACAAAAATATCTCCACCTATTCCATTTTCAGGATTATTTTTCCCCCCATAGAACGGTTCAGACCTAAGACTTTAGAATACTTTTAAGTGAGCAATAGCCAAAGCTATTTTTCTGTACTTGAATAGATACCAAAAATAGTATTTTTAATGGATTAAAACATACTTCAAATAGCTTTCTGTCTGAGACAAGAGACGATCCATTTCAGCATCCTTTTTCTCGTATAACTCCTTTCCGACCCAAGGCAAAGATGACAAAAATGCAAACATGTACCAGTCACATCGCACCTACAAGAAAAAAATATACTGAAATCTAACCATACAAGTAAACTGCAAAAGATTTCATACACACATCTCATTTTATCTTAAATTAAAACATTAGCAAAACTGTTGTTTTGGGAGAATACAAAGACCAACAGCTAAAGCCTGGGTTGGCAAGCTATAAAAAAATATGCATTCTTGCTTGAAATGTATCACTTTGACAAGCAGACTTAAAAAATGGTATCACTTTCACAGGCCTTCTGCAGATTATTGATATAGCAGAACAAAACAGGTGTACGCACTTGTCAATGCAAAGTGAAATAAATTCCCTTCACATACTTCACTATAAAGGGCCACACTTTCTTACTGTATGCACGTATTTCTCAACTGCCACAGGCTCCTTTTACTCATAGTAAGGAAATTGCACGGTAGTCCATTTAGTTTGCTATCTCTAGAACGTCTCTGTTCTATGACTAAGTACAGAAAAAAAAAAGTGAAAACAGCACTAGAGAAGCCTACAGATCTTTTGCTTACTTGGGGTACATCTTCCTCCTGTGTCACACTGACAAAGTTCTCAAACATAGCCACCATCGAAGGTGCAGCTATCACATGACAATTCACAAGATCGGATAGAAAACGAACCTAAAACAGATCAAAAAAACGTTTTAAATGAATACCTTTTAAACTGACTGTACAAGAGCAAATAAGCATTATTTAAACACCTAAAACGAACCATCAATACAAGTACAATATTTATGCAGTACTATGAAGGGAGACTGTACAGAACCACCTTTCAACACCTGGAAAGCAAGTACCATAAGCACTGCCTAATATCCCACTTGTTATAGTGCCTGTAGTCTGTTTTACTGCAATAACATTGCAAGGATAATATTTTTAACTAAGGAAGGTGGGAAACATCACTCTGCATTCAAAGACATGCAAACTGGTGTTACAGAATAAAATCCCTTGTGCTTCTATTTACCCTAAATGGTATTAGGCCACTAAAATTAAAGAAGTGCAAGGAAAAAAAAATTCTAAAAAGCCAAAAATGGATCGATCCACTGCCTGATGAGTCCAGAAGTGCATCAGGAAACAGCAATGCTAAACCTGTATGCCATTATACACAACTCATTTCTGTAGTGATTTATGTGTAAATAGTTAGTTACACAGAGATAGCCTGCGTAAAAACAAGTTTCAGAAACGTGACAGACTGAGGGTGTGCTGGGTATCAAATGGTCTTACTTTCTTAGGAAGAAAGAAGTCTTCACAGCAGGAATATATCCTTGATTTGGTTGCACTCTAGCAAGAAATCCAGACTGATAGAAATGGCAATACCAGTAGAAGACATCTAGGGCAGAGCAGTGCCCCCTCTCCCTTCTCTTCAGATTTGTATCCTGCCTTTAGACTTAAACAAGGCCCTGGTAGGACCCAAGCTCCACCAGTATCACCAAAATCTTAACAGACAATATAGGCTGAAATACTAGCAAATAAATCTCCCATAAAAATCTCTTATTAAAAGCTTTTTTTTTTTTATTAAGGGCACTTTCAAAAAAGCAGTCCAGAAAACCTCCCCAGGTAGTTTGACCTGACAGCATATCACTGGGAAAAAGTTTTGGGAAAGCGATCTGGGATGAACAGACAGTTCAGTACTCAAAGAGAAAAGCACCCAACTCTTACTTTCTGTATGACAGTATGACCGGGGAAGGTGAAACTAAAGCCACGGGACAGCACATTCAGAGTTCTAAAAAGGATTTTTGCAAATGTGTCCCACAGTTGAAGCAGCCACTTGACAAAATACACTGAAATTTAATACTTTCAGCAGTGGGCTTCAAAAGAATCTGGGGAGCTTTGCATTTGGCTTCTAAATCAGGCACCACTGAACTCCTAATACCTTTTTGCAGACAAAATCTCTAAGCAGGAAGAGCTGAGCAAATGGTTTCAAAGACAGGCAGCACTCAAAATTGCCTGCTTGATCGTCATCCCTCATTAGCAAAATGAAAACACAGACCTGATAGCAATCATCAAACATAGCTTTTAAGAACCAGGCTGTTCATTTTCTTTTCCATTTTCTTCATGACAATCACAAGAACATAATGCATAACGAGTGCATCTTTTCATGTATCTTTACATTTGACTGTAGAACGGGACAGGGGGGTTATCACCTGTTTACTACAAATTAGTGTGTCATTGGGAAAATACACATTTGGAGGTCAGTTTTGAAACTGTAATATG
Source organism: Nycticryphes semicollaris (assembly GCA_013400055.1). Taxonomy (NCBI): domain Eukaryota; kingdom Metazoa; phylum Chordata; class Aves; order Charadriiformes; family Rostratulidae; genus Nycticryphes; species Nycticryphes semicollaris. Next base: position 178,116 of record VXBJ01002851.1, on the reverse strand, counting down.
TTTTCTGAGGAAGGAAATACTTCTCACAAAACACACATTTCTTCTTGGTATATCTACAGTGCGCTGCACATTGATGCCAGAAGAGACTGCAATGCACACTGCAGGGCCCAGCTCTTCCAGAACAAAAAAGGTCAAATAAAATAGAGAGAGAATGAGGAAAAATGTATAGCAAACAAAACCCCACTTACTAAATGCACAGCTTCGTTATACATATTGACTTTCAGACATTCTTTAAGCTGACGAATCATGGCTTCTACAAATTCCCCACCAAAATTGTAGTTCCTGGCATTCAGCAACCCAACTAGTGTTGTGTAAACAGTAAGTTTTTCTGGTAACAGGCGTGCACTGACACAGAAAAAAGAAACATAGTGTTAGTTGTTTATTAAACATGTGCCAATTGGCAACTGTATGGCATCCTACAATCTGCTTATTGTAAGTGAAACTTGCCTCATGAGGAAATAAGAAAGTGCTAGCATGATCTTACAGTTCTATCCCATAATTAATATTTTACAGATTCTTATTATTTTTTTTTAATTACAGTCATTTAGAAACGCGGGTGCCGCTTTCACATACATTTAAGTTACTTTCTTTTTATTTCTATCTGAGTATTCTGGAAAGTTGGCCAAATAATATAAGTGGCAGAATTTATACAAGGATGTAAGTAGTTGCTTTAAGTTCAGAATTTAGAAATAACATTATTATACAGCATCAGCAAGATTACACAAGAAGCATACTCATTTTACACTATTAATTTTGGTTCCAAGCTTCTCAAGTCAAAGTAAGTGATTTTAAGTGCAGCACAGGAAAGGCCAGGTCAATTTTTCTCAACCATTTTTGTACACACGGAAGGTAACCCTTCCAGAACTTACTATAGCAGTCTCCTGCAGAACCTACTACAGCATTTATACAACTTACTATAGCATTTCCCTACAGCAGTAAAACTGCTATAGAGAAACGTACTATTTACCTTATATAAACAGACATTGCTACAAAATAGACTTAAAGTATAGTGTGGTTGTGCAGATAAGCTAGGACTGGAACACTCACTCTCTTCTCCACAACCCTCCTTTGTACATTTCTTACCTACTACCATAGACCCTGCACAACCCCTCCCTCAGACACCACTCAGTGACCCAGGCAGTGGGCATCTCTACTCCTGCACTCCGCTAGGGAGTGGAGGAGAGCTTGCTTTCATATCTTCATGTTCCCATCTCCTCTCCTCTAGTGAATGGGCTTACAAAGACATGAGTTTCTCAATGCCAGAGAAGAGGAACAGACAATGAGAAAACAGTGCAGATAATAAGACTAAATAAGTGCTAGCTTTAGTGCTCTTAAGCATCCTGTTGGCATACAAGATATTGCCCAGCATCACTATGCTCTCATTGCTACTGAAAGGTAGATCTGAGGTTTCCTGCCCTCTGCTTTAAGCCTTTATACACATTTCAAGTCAAAGTAAAGAGGCATTTTCCTTGAATTATACCTGATACATAGTAAGCTTATCTCTTTTAGTTGTATTAAAATAAGCTCTATGCTATAATAGCACTCAGGAACTAAAGCCATTCTTGGCATTTAAACTACCTTAAACACTTAAGCTTATGCACAAAGGTCCCCCCAGATTCCCAGGCCCCCTGCATACATACACAGTACAGAGAATTCTTAGTATCTTGCTTTTGTAATTTGGCAGATCAGCTTCCAAAACACCAGCTAGACCCTCCAAGTTGCTCTCCAAAGATGAATTACTCTAAAACAAAACAAATAAAAAAAGTTTCATCATCAGCCAGGCAATACAAACCAACCCCCAACTCTCAAGTGGAAGACAAGGAACTTGGGCAAGAGCATATTTTTATGTCACCTCCTTTTTCAGAGCAAGGACTCAGTCACATTCGTGGCAAAGAGCTGCCCTCACTTGCCTGAAGGAAGGAGCATCGACTCAGAAGAGCTGCACCTCATCACCCACCTCCCCCCCAAGAAACTCCAGTGCTCCCCTGGGATGCAAGATCTCACACTGCTTCAGAGACATCCCAGTAAGGTGACTGAGCCTTGATTAATCATACGGCAAGAAATTAAAGACCTTTGTGACTTGTTTTTCAGTGCACCATCATTTTGTCATCATTTTGCTGCCGCTCCCTCCCCCCCTCACCCCGCCCCCGCCTTTCTATTAGTCTGAAATCCTGCAGGACTTGAAACCTGTCCCCCAGGCAGACCAAGTTAACTCCTCCACATCCTTGGCAGACTGGAACCAACAACATCGTCTGCAGACGCAAAGTGAAAACTGTTTGCTACCTGTTTATTAGGAGATACAACACTGCTATTTAAGCATTTGCTCGTTTTACCACGTGGTTTTGCAAAACCTGACAACTTCCCAACTATCTCATAAAAAATAGCAAATAAAATTATTTTTCGGTGGTTACTGCAGACGAACCGGTAACACGCAACGCACAGAAGGGAGGAGGAGGGGGGGAAACCATTTTGACTTTCCCGAGCTACCGCCCGACCGTGAGGCGGCAGGCCCGCTTACCTTCTCTCCCACCCGGCAGATGAGCGACTCAAGCCTCTCCTCGATCTCCGACGGCTCAGACGTCCTTCGCCTCTTATGGGGCTGCCCTGCTTCAACACACCGACCACACCGTTACCGCCGGAGAACCCCCACCCAGGCCGCCCTCCATTCCGCCCCCTTCCCCTCGTCAAACCCTTTCCCACAGCGGGACGGACCGGACCGACCCGCACCACTCCCACCACCTCGCAGAAGAAGTAAAGGAGAGGGGAGAAGACTACCTCGTCGCTCACCATCGCTGTCGTCGCTGTGCCGCCGTCGCGACATGTCGGGATGCGGCAGTGAACAGGCGGGACGCTTGGCGCGGGCCAGAAGAAGAACGCGCTCCTTCCACACCCCCCAGCTTCCGGCCCGCCGCGTTTCTGCTTCCGGGGCAAGAGGTGCGGAGGCGCCGCTGCCTTTCTACTCCCCGTTTTGTGCGGGCTTCGGCCCCGGAGGACTTCCGGGGACAGCGGGGCCGGGCCGGTGGGGAAGCAGCGGCGCGAAAGAGGAATCTTCGTGGGCGTTTCTCAGGCGTTTCCTGGGTGACGGGGCCAGAGGTGGAGATGGTGCCGGGCGAGGCGCCGCCAGCCGGCTTGGGGTCGCCGCTGGAGGGGGAGGCGGCCGCCGCCAGGAAGCAACGGGCCTGGGCCCGGAGGAAGGTGGGTGCGTGGCAGGTTCTGCGGCCCGCCCCGGTGTGAGGGGACAGCGAACCGCGGAGGTCGGTCTGCTGGGTCGAGGGGCGGTGGCGGGCAGCGGCGGTAACGGGTGTGGCTTGTGGTGCTGTTTCAGGCCTTTTCGCTGTTCGTCAAAGCAAAGGAGGTGCCGGCGACGGGCCGGTGTGCTGCCGGCGGAGACGGGGTACGGTGGCGGTGCTGCCAGCAGGCATTTGAGGAGCTGGCCGGCATTCACAGGCATGTGGCTCTGCAGCACGGAGCTGATATCGGTCAGCAGGCAGGGCTGGAGGCCGGAGTCAGCCCCTCGAGTGGCCTGGCTCTGGCTGGCAAGGCAGACGGGCTGGACGGGCACTCGTGTAGCAGGCCTGAGATCTCCTGTACACTCCCAGACACGAGCCACGTTAGCTATGATGATCTGACAAGGTAAGAAAGGCCCTCAGCCGTTCGGAAGACTGGTGCTGGTCAGGAATGGGTTGTTGGCCTCCTTATTCTTTGCATGACCTTCTGCCAGTACTGCTCTTTTATTTTTATGAAGTACAATCATGTGACACTTTTAAGACAGGGAAAGATTCTTCCCTGATACTCCTTTAGATATTCAAATACCTCCCTGAGTTACTTCTTTAGATCAGTAGGTGTAGATATCCTCCAGGAGTCACTTAATCTATTTTAATTTCTCTTGCAACTGGTCATGCCGATGAAAAACATGCAAATTACTATTGTGCTGGTACAGAAGTAGATGTGCTGGATTTTTATGATGTTAAAAGTGGGAACTTAAGAGGATTGAACTATCAGAGCTGCATCTTCCCACATTGTTAAAGCAGAACTGTGCAGGTTTTAGTTCATAGAATCATAGGATTGATTGGGGTTGGAAGGGACCTTAAAAATTATCTAGTTCCAACCCCCTGCCATGGGACACCTTCCAGTAGACCAGGTTGCTTAAAGCCCCATCCAGTCTGGGCCTGAACACCTTCAAGGATGAGGCATCCACAGCTTTTCTGGGCAACCTGTTCCAGTGTCTCACCACCCTCTTAATGAACATTTTCTTCTTAGTATCTAAACTAAATCTACCCTCTTTCAGGTTAAAGCCATTACCTCTTGTTCTATTGCTAGACTCCCTGACAAAGAGTCCCTCTCTGGCTCTCCTGTAGGCCCCCCTTTAAGTACTGAAAGCCACTATAAGGTCTCCTTGGCACCTTCTCTTCTTAAGTTGAACAACCTGAACTCTCTCAGCCTGTCCTCATAGAAGAGCAGACTAGAGTGGCAGAATCACCTCCTTCAGCCTGCTGGCCATGCCTCTTTTGGTGTAGCCCAGGATATAGTAGGTTTCGGGGCTACAAGCAGATACTGCTGGCTAACGTATAGTTTTTCATCCACCAACAACCCCAAGTCTGTCCTGGTACCTCTGGATGGCATCCCTTCCTTCCTGCATGCTGACTTCGCCACACAGTTTGGTGTGATTGGCAGCTTGCTGAGAGTGCACTCAATCCCGCTGTCTATGTCACCAGCAAAGTTGTTAAATAATACTGGTCCCAATATGGACCCTTGAGGGACGCCACTTGTCACTTGGACATTGAGCTGTTGACCATAACTTTTTGAGTGCAGCCAGCAGCCATCCAGCCAATTCCTTATCCCCCAAGTGGTCTATCTGCCAAATCCATATATCTCTGTCATGCGGAACAGTGTCAAATACTTTGCACAGGTCCAGGTAGATGATGTCAGTTGCTTTTCCCTTATTCATCAATCATCAACATTGTAACCTCATTGTAGAATGCACCAGATTTGTCAGGCACGATTTGCCCTTAGTGAAACCATGTTGACTGTCACCAATCACCTCCTTATTTTCCATGTGCCTGAGCGTAGTTTCCATGATCTTGCCAGGCACAGAAGTGAGAGTGACTGGCCTGTACATTCCCCATGTCTTCCTTTTTTTCCCCTTTTAAGAATGGGAGTTATGTTTCCCCTTTTGCAGTCAGTGGGAACTTTACCAATCTGCCACAACTTTGAATATTCAAATATGGATAGTGGCTTAGGAAATTCTTCTGCCAGTTCCTTCAGCACCTTCTGCTGCATCTCATCAGGTTCTTGAAGATTTTGATCTATAAATAAGGAAAGACCATAATGGAAAAGAGTAGAACAGCAGGGTATGCTCTGCTGAGGCCCATGTTCTCAGCTCATTCAATTACCTGAAGGGCTTGTTAGTTATGAATATGTAGGTACACGAAAATGTTTCAGACTGTGAGACAGTTTGGCTTGTGCTGCTCCAAATGCTTGCAAACACAGTCTCACTTTTTGGCTTTTTTTGGCTTTTTACATTTAGATAGCTCAAGCACTTGAGTATTCAGTGTGCAAGTCTGTGAAATTAAGCACTTGATGGGACACTTGCGTGCACAGAAGGAGGAGGGGTTTTTTTGTGTGTGTGTGTTGAGAGACACTTGAGTAGAAACTTGAGGCCAGTGGCAGTGATGTGCCGAGCAGCACCGATGTGTTCATTTTGTAACCAGTCCTGAGAACTAGGAACATGGGGGCTTTGTATAGTTTGTATTTTCCTCTCTTGGAAATAAGCCCAGCAGTGCTAATACCTCCAAAGTTTGTTGCATTATTTTGTTTTGGTTTTGTCCCTACATCTGCTAGAAAAAAAAACTGTCTGCTTTTTGAAGGGCTAATGCAGTAGTATATTTGTGTGCTTTCAACCCTAACATCCTTTTCCTATTTGTTCATCTTTGTCATGCTATGGACAGCAAGGTGGGAGAAGTACTTCTGTATTACTGTTACTGTGAGGTGAAGGATCCAGAGAAACTCTGTGCTTGGCAAAAGGCTCTCTGCCAGCATCTGCATCTCACTGGCAAGGTAAGGTTCTAGGCAATGGTTGCATTCTTAACAGAAAAGCATCTTCTTTGCTTAGTGCAGGGTGATGGAGCATGTGGAGAACCAAGTGTTTTGCACCAGAAGGTGCTAGTCTGTTATGACCCTATTAAGAAAGCACTCAGACTCTGTAAAGTACCATTTAATGTGTTAAGAGCTAACTCTGCAAAGAAAAAGAGGATAATACAGCTAATCTTTTAGCCCTTTTGATGCTGGGAACCCTAAGTTGTGCAGCACTGAATGAGCCTCTGATCCACGTGCAGCACACTGTGCAGACCCTGTCCTTGCAAGGGTTGCTCCATTTCCATTATTCGAACTGCTACACATGCTTTTTTGCAGGACAAAACTTCTCATCGCTCCTACTGTCAAATAGGAAGGATGCACTTTTAGTTAAAGACAAGGTCATGCAGGTGGCATAATCACTGGTATCAACAGGGAACTGCACGCAGACATCTCCGTTAGGATTATCCAGCTGGCTTTATCCTGCAGCTAAAGGATACGTGCAGCACAGCACAGCCTGAAGGCCAAGCTGGAGGTGCAGCACTGTGCAGTAGGGGTCTGGGCTCACTCCAGTTAACTGTTACATGCATCACTAACTCCTTGATGCACAGTGGTCTTCCAGTCAGAATCCCTACACTGAGCTGTATTCCATACTGTCAGGGATGAGATGAGAGCAGCTGACATCTTAGGCCAGTGTCCCCATTTGAGGTAAAACAGAACCAACTTTCTGTTTGGTAGTTTTACATCTTAGCTAGGCCTCTTCTAACTCTCTGAAAGTAACAGCTTATTGTGCAGAAAAGTGTTCGTTCTCAGAGTGACAAGACCAATGTTTGTACTTCATGCCAAGGGATGGTATGCAGAGAGGCTCTTGCTTAGAAGCTCTTGCTGTAACACCCAAGGTCAGGTAATTTTGTTATTTGCCCCATTGGAGGATTGGAAACGGAAAAGCGTAGAGGGGTCCCACCTGCAGGGAGGAGCGGACAGGACAGCTGACCCAAAATGGACCAACAGGGTGTTCCATCCCATCTGCCCCATGCTCAGTATAAAAGCTGAGGGATCACAGGGTCAGCCTCTTTCTTCAATGGCCGACGTCCAAAGAGGACCCTGTCTGTTCCTCTGCCTTCGATCCCGACCCGTGTGTTCCTGACTCCAGACCTGGAATCCAGTTCCCAACTGTCACTGAGTCCAGTCTGGGACTTCCCCAGGGCCTGCTGGTGATGTCATCCTAGCAGCTTGATACATTTTTGGATATATCTATTTCATTATTTCTTTTAATTTTATTATTAATATTTCATTAAAGTAGTTTAATTCCTTCTAAACTTATAAATCTCTTTATCCCTCCTCCCCTTCTCCTGGGAGTGGGAAGCCAGGGGCGAGCGTCTGTCACCCATAACAGGCCAATTTGGCCTAAACCACAACAGCTACACTATAGGGTAGCAGTGCTCATGCCTGCTACCCTATCATTCCTGACAGAGTAGATGAAGGAGGTGAGTTGGCTCATGTAGCTGGCCTTTTGAGGCTATAGGCAAAGTTGAATTTTAGCCCTCATGAAAGTGATGTTCAAGGCAATTTGTGGGAAGAAGGATTTTTCAAGAGGGCAGCTCAGAGCAGGAGGCTTCTTTTCTCTTTGACTTGTCTTCCTAAGTAGATTCTCTTTCTCTGCTAATGGTAGGCACCTTCCATGTTCTACATCAGCACAGGTCTGGGGCTGAGGTGTGCTGGTGCATTCACTTCTTTGCTCAGCAGTATTGTCTGGTGGTTGCTATTTTTCTTATTTTTTTTAAATCTCCAAGAGAGGTACAGCATTTGCCTTCTCAACCAGTCGTTTTGTGTCCTGCCTCCTATATTCAGTCTTTTTGTATGAAAAATTTCACCACTTCAGAGTTTTTGTTCATTTGTCAGTGCTGGAGATAAAATGACTCACACTGAAATTTAATATTACATGCAGTATTATGCATGTTCACATTTTCCTTTTATCTGTGTGAGTCATTGGGCACCATCCCATTGTTCTTCCTGAGACAGACTTCCAGTGGGAATTTTAATGCTGACTGCAGGATTTGCCTGTTGACCAGTTAGCATTTCTCTCTTTATTGCACAAACTTTTCTGATTGTCTTGAAGTCATTCTTTTGAAATGGCTCAGACATGATTACTGGGGCTTTATTCCCATTTTATTTACTGTCTTCTTTATGTTTAACTTCAGCATAACCTTCTTTTCCTTCCTTCCTTCCTCAGTAATCTCTTTTCTGGACATGCTTCTGTGTCTGCCTCTTGTCACCCAGTCATATTTTGCTAATTTCACTGTGATCTGTATTTGCTGTTACTAAGCCTTAGCCCCAGTGTCTCCTCTTGCCTTCTAGGTACGAGTTGCTTCAGAAGGGATTAATGGGACAGTCGGTGGAAGCAAAGTAGCTACCAGTCTCTACATTGAAGTTATGCTTTCCCAGCCTCTATTCAAAGACATCTTGTGTCAAGAGGATTTCAAGGTATGAAAAGAAGTAAATTATAAGTAGACATTGTTAATTGAGCATGTTTACTCTTTGAGAAATAAGCACTTTGCTTTTTCATGTTATTACTTCTGCTGCAGCAGTTCCGCTTTCCCAGCACTGATCTAAGCCAAGGGTTCCTAACCTTGCTTTATTTAGATATCTTTGCCAGTTTTCACCAGCAGTAGCATTTATCACAAGCAGTGATAGCAGCTGCTACAAGCTTTGGCAGCTATGGGTGCAGCTGCAAAGCTCCCCACAGAGGTGAATGAGGGTGTGTGCTTCCACCCCACCACTCTTTAACAACACTTAACTCCAACTTCACTGGCAGAACCAGGGCATCACAACGTACGCTTACATAAGCAAAGTATTCCTACACTCTCCTCTTCACCCTCACCTAGAAGCTTACTGGTTTGGGTTCATGCAGGCTTTGGCATCCGTACAGGGGCACTGGCAGTTCCCTGAGTTGGATTGTCTGCTAGGAAAAATAGAAAAGCAGAGTCAAGAGGTTTCTTCTTACTCCAGTTAGTGCCCGACTGGAGGGAAAGGGAGATGCTAACTTCTGCTTGAGCCTGAGCATATGTGATGACTGCTGTCTTCAGATGGTGATGGCAGCTGTGGCTTGGCACTGTGTGGCATTCTGGTAGGCTTTTGCTGCTGCAGCGCTGCAGGTATTGCTTCCTCTGTGAAGAAGAAAATCAGCTGCTTTTATTAGCATTTTTCTTTCCCACACAATTTTATTTGGAGGGAGTACTGTTTTGTTGACCATAAATAATTAGATCAAAGAGATTCAGTGAAACTCTAATCCCATGTAGAGCTGCAGTGCTGATTCACTCCTAGCTTTTTAACTATTGTATGTGGCTGGTTTTCAAGAGTAAATGTGACCTGTTAGTTGAAGTGGTGTGTAGATGCAAAACTGAAACGGGGATGGAATTTTACCTTGACCTCGGCAAAACCTCCAACCTTGCATAATCACTCTGGGCATTGACACTCATGTGTTAGTACATGATGGTATTGTCTGTCTCACAGATCTTTGGCATGCTGTATACCCAAGTAAGTGGGGGTTTTGGGTCCTGTGTCATGGAGACACGGGCACAGAGGACTGAAAATTACGTGTAGGGGTATGAAAATATTCAGTGGCCACTGTAGTTGCTATAGATGATTTCTGTGGTACCTGGGACAGTGCTGCACAGCACTGCGCTTTTGTTTGAGTCTTTATATGCTTGATAATGCCTAGGCCATCTTTGAGGCTATGTTGACAAAAATTCCCTATTCTTGTCACCTGTAGTGGAGACACCTACCAAAAAGGTCTTGCCAGGACCTCCAGAGGCAGAATCCTGTGCCTGAGTTTGGGGAGTGGGCAATGTCCACGTCCACTGCTAAGAAATACTGAAGTTGGCTGACCTCCCATATGTCTCTTTCATGCCCATGAACCACTGCAGTTCTCACTGCACATGCCATGACCGGAGTCCCAGGTGTGCTTGTGTCGAGGGTCAGAGGGGCTGAAGAGAACTGACACCCAGAGGTGTCACCATGATCCGTCACTGGAGGAGGTTATTTAATATTCCTGTCAGGGTCAGCATGCTCTGTAGGGCCTCGACTTTCTCATGATAGGTGCTAGTGACGTTGTTTCTGACAAAGATCTGTCTTCCTTTCCACATCTCAGTGACTCGCACCTTACTGCAGGTGGTGCCTGTCTCACCTGCAGAGCGCTCATTGGTCCTATGATACCTGTCTGCCCAGTCACAGTAGGGGTCCACTGCCTAAACCTCATGATTTATTTAAAGCATGGATTTCAGTGGGAGAGACGTTTCTTTCTCTTCGCCATCAATACATTTTCATATTCTAGTGAGCTGTAGAAATTAAAGTGAATTTGTATTTTTAATCTTCACACCTGGCAAACTTTGGTGGATTGTTTTTGTGTTTAATTTCCTAGAGCAGTGCAGGAGGAGCCCACTGTTTCCCAGACCTTCGAGTTGGAGTATTCAAAGAAATTGTACCTATGGGCATTGATCCAAAGATAGTGTCTTACAAAGAAACTGGTAAGTTGATGTAATGAAAAAAATAAAGCCTCTCACCCGAGTGAGAGATAAGTGAAGAATAAAGTACTCTCATCAATAACATTTCCTTCTGTACAAGTGGCCAGGACACAGGAGAAGTAGATACAGAAGTTGATTTCTTCCTGGTAGTCAAACGTTACTGGTGCAGGGAATTTGCTGGCCTAGCTTTTGGTTTGCTAAGTGGTCAGCTGCCTCAAAAAAGAAAATAGAATTAACTTTCTGTTTTGTGGGAAACAGTAACAGTTCAAAAGACATCAACAGTTTCCTTGTTTTGGGGTTGGGGCATACCTTGTGCTTTAGTCAGGGAATAAGTCATAAGGCAGATGTAAGGTGAAACTGTGTATGATGGTTAGGAAAGATATTTCAGTGTGGTTTTGTCTTCATACTTGTTTTAAATACTTGAGGTGCTTGAGACTGGAGCTCTTTGTATGGTATCATTTCTGAGCAATGCTCCCTTGTTCTAGTTAGGTTGCAGTAAGAACTAAGCTGTATAATGAGAAATTTCCATGGGGTCCTTTTGTGGATCCAGTGAATTCTGGTGCTCTGGATGCCGAGAGGTTTTATTTTTAGGAAAATGCCAGAATCCCACTGAAGTTGAGTATATGCATGTTCCTGTGTGAGGGACTGCTGACTTGGCTTTACTGGTGTTGAAGCTAGCAGCCATGCTTTTACACAGAAGTAGAGCTGAGTTCTGCATCAGGTTGATGCCACTCCTCACGTGATGCAACACAAGCTACATTTGTTTTCTGCTACCTGTAGCTTCTTAGTATGGATTATGCCCGATAAGATGTTACTGGCTGTGCATCTGCTATGAGGTCACTTACGTAGGTGGAAAGCAGGAGCACAGCAAATGGCAAGAGATGGTGGTTTGGGGCATTTTTTTACACCAAGAATTTTTCTTGGTGGTAAATTTCTACAGTATCTTTGCAGTTTTGGCAGAGGATTATTTTTTCCCCAGTTTTTGGCATTTTGTGGAATCTACGTTTGGGTATTTTTTCCCTTTTTGTTTCCTTTTTCTTCCTATTTTACAGCATTTTATGGAGATGGTTCCCATTGCTCTGGCAGGTTGCTTGTAGGGTTATTTTTTAATAAGATAATGGATTTTGGTAGGAGAGGTCTTTTGCTTTTCAGTATGTTGGTAGTCCTAAGTCCTGCGCAACCTGAAAGCTGAGAAACTTCATGTAAATTGAAGATGTACTGAAAGTAATACAGCCTTATGGAAATTTTCCATTGTTATCAATGGAGAAGAGTTTAATTTAAAAAGTTGTGTTTCTGTATGGTTCTGCACTTCCAGATGTAATGAAAGATGAGCAAAGGGAAAGGAAACATTTTTCACTCCTGCTTTTACAACAGCAAGAGTTGCCAAGGGATGGACAACAAAGATCATAGAGACAGGCGCCTGTCTGCTGCTCTTCTGTCACGTGGAACAGTGTTGTGTTTGCTTTCACTTGCCAGTATGAAGCCCAACATGGATAAACTTGGCTGGTTGGGTTGGGATGAAAAGTCTGTGAGCTGTCACAGAAAATTTTGTTTGGAAATCTGAGGAGATTGTGGACAAGCAAGATCATACATTGTTGTGTAGTTCTCACTTCTCT
>VXBJ01002851.1:140274-165830 GCA_013400055.1 Nycticryphes semicollaris | reverse complement strand
CTCAGGAATTTCATAGAGAAGTAGAACAGTATTTGTCTCAGGCCAGTCAAGGACAAAGCGATACCATCTTGCTGGACTGCAGGAACTTCTATGAAAGTAAAATAGTAAGTGTTGCCTGCCTGCTTCTCACTGTGTGTTAGAGGTGCTGGGGGGAAGCATTTCACGTTGTGAGGTGCAACCTTACTGGAAGAAGAGGTTCCATATGAACTGTAATATATACAAAATTCAGTGTAGTAATCAATATTGGAGAGAAGCAGCAGAGGACCTGCTCAGCAACTCAGCATGGATTCTGCCCAGCTAAGTGCTTATACAGCTTGGGGCAGGAGGAAGACAAAGTGGTCCGTAACGGTATTGGTAGTGAATTGAAGTGTAGCTTGAAGTAAAAGTAGCATAATTTGTAAAGATGATTTCCAGCATTTTTTTGCCTTGTTCCATACATCAAAAAGAATAGGGGCAACTTGCTGTCACACCCACCAGCCCTCCTGCGCTGTTGTGGCTCATCCTCTCTCCAACGGTTCTGTTCTGCTTAGCATGGAGCTAAGATGGACTTCTATGTTTGGATGCATGCTGTGTCCAGAACCTTCTTACCCATTTTTGCAGGTATTTTCATGCATAAATGCAGCTAAGGAACTTCCTAAAGCAGCTGCAGTGAGCTGAGTGTTCTTACCCAGAGGTTTTTTTACTTCCTCTCGTTTGAGGTACAGACCTTACCATGTTAAGACAGCTCGTAACCAGTCACATGGCCATCTGTTATTTCCAGGGGCACTTCCAGGGCTGTCTGGCTCCAGACATCAGGAAGTTCAGCTATTTTCCCAGCTATGTAGATGAAAACCTGGAGCTTTTTAAAGACAAGCGTGTCCTGATGTACTGCACAGGAGGGATTCGTTGCGAAAGAGGCTCTGCTTACCTACGGAGCAAGGTGAGATGCCACACTGAGGGTGCAAGTATTGGGGAATTGCAACTGCTTTAGGGGCAGCTGTTTTTTTCCTGGAAAATTCTTACTGAGCAGCTGGGGAGATAAACCTTTCTGACACACTTGCCTCAAGCTGTCTCTTAAGGAAATGGGTAGCTTAATGCAGCCAGGATGATCTGCATGGACGAGCGTCACAGCAGTGATTGCCCTGTGAAAATAATTATATAACCCATTTGCCGAGAAGGGGATATTTTTAAGTCTGCCCTGCCCACTGTAACAGTGTTTTACAAGGCTCTGAAACCATTCTGCAGTGTTTCCACAAGCTCTGTTTAGGTTGTGGTCTTTAGTCATTATTGCACAGCTGAGCAAAATCAGCCAGCCAGTGCTTTCCCAGTATTTTGGAATTAAATCCAGCATGCTGCATTGTTCTAATGGTGCTTTCCAGCCCACTTTTTTTTCCTGGATTCTTCCCTCAAGAAGCAAGGGAAGAGCACACATATATGTTCTCCAGAGATTTAGACTTTGGTGTTTATTCTCTGCTGCACCAGTGTGAAGCCTCAGAAATTATGCTCCTGATAACGGCTCACTACATAAAACCAGAAAAAGTAACGGTTCACAGAGGTTCAAAAGGATTTGATCTGTGATGCACCTGACAAGGTTACCAGCCTTTTTTTGACTGTAAGATTTAAGTGGACATTTGGGTTCCTGTCAACAAACCAGGAATGTGGAGCTGGCGAGTAATCCCTGGTGGCACTACTTAAGAGTTGTGGGTGCATGTGGTGCCATCTGATGGTCACGGAGAAGATACTGCTTGTTGTTGACCCCTGGTGTTTACTGCATTTGCTTTGGGAACTCTGGCACATCGCCTCTGCTGCTGTCTCTTTCAGCTTTTCTGCTAATATGCTTTAAACAGGCAGTGTGCAGAGAGGTATATCAGCTAAAAGGTGGAATTCACAAGTACCTGGAAGAGTTTCCAGATGGGTTCTACAGGGGGAAGCTGTTCGTATTTGATGATCGTTACGCCATTTGTTCCAATGAAGATATCATCTCAGGTAGGACTCAATAATATTAAGTGCAGAAGGCTGGAAAGCTATTGCAAGCATTTCCACAGGGATGTGCAGGATAAGGGCAGCCAAACTGGTCTGTGAACTTCTTCCTTATACTTGCTTTGATCTTTTAGTGCTGTCACTTTTCATTATGATTATCAATGCTATGGCTTTAACACACAAAACAGAAATGAGAGAAAAGGGGCTCACTAAACAGAGTTCCCTAAAACTGGAGCAGTAAAAGGCAGCATTCCCTGCAGAACAGCTGCTGTTATGAGTCATCTACAGCTATAGGACGTGTGTGTCAAGCACTACTGCTGTTGTTACCCACTTGTTGCCCACAGCACTGATCAGACTGTGGTTGGCAAAGTGACCAGAGCGTTAAATAGTTCTCCTGCTGTCAGCTGTTCTCTGCTCCAGTAATCTCACAGAACACCAGCACAGGCTGCCAAGCACTGGGAGAGTAGTAGCACTAAGCTGTACAGCACTTGGTTGTTTTCATGCTTTAAAAGTTCCTGTAGAATTTGAGTGACCTCTAGCTGAAGTTAAGAATGTTGCCTGTTCTTCTGGCTGGGGTTGCTCTTCAGATACTGCAAATGAAATATCAATTTTCTGCTTCTCAGTTGCCCGGTACAAGTAGATGGAATTTGGCTCTAGCCATCTTTACAAAGCAGTGCTGATTTTTCTCTGAGCGTATAGCTCTTTAAGCGTAACCTCCCTTTCATTCTCTGCAATTACCATATACATCTCAAAGGTGCCTGGCTTAGTGTAGAGAGAGAACACACATTTTGGTTACATCAGAGCCACCCCTACAGAAGTTTCAAGGGGTAACGTTGGGGTAGGCACCTTCTTTATGGTACAGCTAAACTGGGCTGTCGCTTTCAGTTAAAGGCTTAAAACCTGTCTGATGTCGTGGAAGGAATCTACCTGGACTGCAACTGACACCCCACCTGGACATTGTTTTTAGGTGGGAGGAAGTGCCAAGACACCTCCTTCCCCAGCGGGCAACATTCGTGCATACTGGTTTAATTACCACCAGCAAATACCTTTCTTCTTCTTTTGGCAGCAAGGATCTTTAAATATGCCTCATCAGGACTAGAGGAAGCACTTTTTCCTTTTCCTGAGAGACCGCTGTCCTAAGGGAAGTTTAAAAATTAACCAGGTTCCGGAAGATGAAGTTAAAGCAGGAATTAAAAAGTTGGAAGAAAATAGATAGCCACTTAAGTGAGAGATTGCATCCCCCTGGTGCCACTGAGAGCCCTCTGCAAGGGGGACAGATGGGGCAAAGTGGGTGTTAACTTTTTCTTTTCCTCCTCCCTCCAGCATGCAGATACTGTGGGACACTGTGGGACCAGTATAAACTTTGTTCCAGCCAGCACTGCCGGCAGCTTGTCCTGACGTGTCCAAGCTGTTGGAACAAAGGTCTTACGGCTTGCTGTCCTGTTTGTCAAGAGAAAGAGCTCAAGGTGACTTCAAGGGCTTCAGGACAGACACTTAAGGAGGAGTGTGAATGTACGTGGAGACGGCCAAGGGTACCTATTGAACACGTCTCGCAAAGGACGCTGGACACAGGAAAAGATTAAGCGGTTTCTTTCATTAGCTAATCTGACACATGCTAATGCCAAGGGCTTCTATAACCAGATCCCTATCTATTACTCAGTTAGGTTTGGAAATCATGAAAATGTGTTGGCTTGGAAAGTCTTGTTCATATGCTGCCTTTAAGCCTTGAGTATGCCCTCAAAACCACCTATCACTTGACTGTAATTTACCAGAGTGCCCAACCCATCACCAGCACTACAGGATTCCTCTCCCGGGGTATAGTCCTGTAGCCTGGCCTCTGCCGTGGGGATTTTGGAGCAGAGTATGTGTGTTAGGACACAGCTGCTCACAATACAGAAGAAACTGAAGTTGACCTTCAAGACCTGCCTGGATGCAGTTCTGAGTAACCTGCTGTAGGCAATCTTGCTTTAGCAGGGGACTAGATGATCTCTAGAGGTCCCTTCTAACTCTGATAGTTCTGTTACTGTGTGACATAAAAACAATCCCATTCTTTTCCTCCCACATGGAGATGGATCTGTCCCACCTCTCCATAGATCATGCATTTGTTTCAGTAGCTAGTGCTAGAGTGTGAAAACCACAGATGTATCAGTTGGGTGTGGGTATGTGACCAGATTAGAGCTGAGGATATTTTCCATGTGCACGCCATCTGCCTGCATCTCTTGCTTTATACCACTGAGAAGCAAATTACCTGAAGTCACCGACTTGACTCCTGCATAAAACTGGCTGAAGGCAGCATAAGGACCCACAGATACTGTCTGTTCAGCCATACCTGTGTGTGACCTGTAGGATGAACAGCAGAAGTCATCCTTACTCCAGTGCTCTGTCTCCCTGGGAACTGTTGTTTCCCTCAACTTGTCAGTACATGAAACATCCAGGGCTCAGCTTTGCTTGCACTAGAAAAATCCAACAGCTTGAAGCTTGTTGAAACAGACTCAGAGAGGGGAGCACAGAGACTGTCAAAACACCAGCATTGTGCCACTAGAATTGGTGCTGACACGTGTGCATAAATGTCAGCAACAGCTACAAGGAAACCGCAGGGTCCTTTATCCAAGTTAAATAATTTAAGATTTGGGGATAATTTGTGCTTTGTAAACATGGGTTGAATTCTGCAAAAGCTGTGAGATGTTTATGCAATTTCCAGCTCCTATTAGTGGAGAAATTGTCTTTGAATTTGAGGGGATCCACAGCACATGAGCTCAGAATACTTCTCCGCCTGCTGCTTTGTGTGCCTGATGCTGTAGAATGTACAGAAAGGTTTTATTAATAGAGCAGAAGTGTCTTGACTGGAAAATGTTTTTGAAACTTACTGTCATTCTTGGTACTAAATAGTAGTTAGTCATTAGAAACCAAATCACTTTACTGGTTTGTTGGGTTTTTTTTTTACTGGCAACTGCTTTTAAAAGCAAGAAAACAGTTCACTCAGGTTTCTGCAGTTGCTTAGTGACAGTTAGGGCAATGTTATTTTCATACAGATTGTAACTTTCTCCCACAGTGCTATGGATTCAGCAAGGCCTCGTTGTTGGCTTGACTTGCAACTTCAAGACACGGGCATTGTTTCCATTAAAGCCATGGCAAGCATTTCTCCTGACTTCCAGTATAGCGACTTTGAAACGTATAAACGTCTCATTTGGCAATCTTTCTAGGATGTTATTTAATAGTAGATCTGTGCACAATCCATACTGGAGTGGAAACTGAAAAATTCCCACCAGTAGACTTCTCAGCAGAAGTCTAAGCAGCACCTATGATCCCCTCCCTGGCATCTTGCTTCAAGCTGTGCTGGCCAGTTAACCTCTGTGCTTTTGAAGACTGGAATATTTGTGGAAAAACAGGCAAGCTCTACTTGGAGGCCTGGTCTACAGCACTGATGGAGTGCCCCAGCTTGCATATTTTACTCTCTCTTTTCTTCATGCATTAGGCTAAAAAGAACAGAGTTTTATAATTCAGTCTGTCAGCAAGTCTGGAACACTGCTGTCTATTTGGAAGACTGCTTCTCTGTCACTTACCAGTACAGAATGGCAACAACTATATTTTATATGTAAACTTCTGAAAATCCTATGCGATGATAAATAACATTTAGTGCTTCCACTGTAATTTTTAAAGTACTGCACAAATACACTTTAGCTGTTATGCTGGAGGTGCTTAATTCTGCAGAAGCAAATGCTAAAACCTAGCTAGCTGTCTGCCATGTGGTAGACCTGACTACAAGGTACAATGCTCCTGAGAGCTCCTGGTAGCTGGAGATTTTACCTCAAAGGCAGAGGGGGATCCACGGAGCCTCGTCTGGTCCTTGCTGCAAGTTAAGGGAGGAGAAGGGGTTGAGACGTACAGACGGAGGCCCATAAAGTCAGTTTCCCTCTGATGCAGAGAGGGAAGAGGGGGTTAAGAGACATCTTTAGCCTCCTTCTTGCAGGTTAGCCCATGAGCAGCTTCTCTCTCCTGGCTTCTGGATTACTTTTGTCAGATTAGTACACATAAGGACGTGCCATGTGAATTGCTGCGTGGTGGCATCCGGGCACCTCAGTGGTAATGCCCGAGAGAAGGCACATTAGCTCCAGGAGAGATGAGAGTTAAGAAGGATTGGCTGCGACTGCTAGATGCTGCACTCAGCAGCAGATGGATTTTCACCCTTTTCCTGGGGAGGTGCTGGGACAGTGATCCATTTGCTCCTAGATACCATTATTTCGTAGCTCCATGGCTGCACAGCTTGATGCCTTTTACCCCAAAGCTTGAAGTCTCTCAGCACAGCCTGTCTCTGCTGACCAGCCCTTGGGTCTCACATGCATCTTTCAGCAAAAGAGGCTCTGTAAGGATCAGCTGAGGAACCCGGACTGATCCCACCACCTTAATATACTTTTGGTCTGCATGGGTAATTTGGCTGCTGCTACAGTGAAACATACAACAAGGTTCTTGGTTGTGGGTTTTTTTTCACTTTTTCTAGTATCCACAGTAGTGATCCCTGTTCTGCAGATACATCTCCTTGCGTGTCTGGCTTTCTTAGCACCGTCAGGATTTCCCAGGATGAGATGTATTTATGTTCTTCTGAAGCCAAGGGAAGAGCTGAGCCTGTACCACGCAAATCTGAGTGGATGGCTCACCTGCAACTGTGTGGCTCTGGTTTGATGATTTAGTTGACCATTTTAAAGTCTTTGCTGAAAGAGGCTGTCTGCCAGATTCTTTATCTTTTTATCTTTTCTCTTTTTTTTTTTTTAATGTATTTTCAAGTGTTTTTCTTTTGTATTATTTTCATTTTTGGATACAGACCTTTCAGGGAAGACGCTACAGCGAAGCATTTGATTTGACACCACCACCAGTGCGTTTATTAAGATTTGAAGAGCAACAAACGTATCCCCACAATCCTGAAAGTATAGTGTTTTGTTGCTCTGTTGGTCAGAGCTAAGTCACGTGTGGTAATTGCGCCCAAGCTCTGAAGAAATCTGTTGGAAATCTTCTGCTGGAATATGCATAAAAGGCTGCAAAACTTCACTCTTTAGCAGATGCGTACAGACAGGTTTCTAGCAAGTGAGAACATTTTCTAGGTCAGGTAGTCATCAGATCAAGAATAAGGCTTCGGTCTGGCAACGTTTCTGCCAGGAAACTCTTCCTACTGAGCAGGATCCCACCCACTTTAGTAGTGGGAGTTTTGGGTGGGATAGTGCTGGGTCCAGTCCCTGGCATGTCTGGGAGCTACGCAAGCCTGCAGGGAGTTCCTCCCCAGCTCAGTGATGGGAGGTTGGAACTGTCTGACACAAAGCTGACAAACAGATTCCCTGTCAGTTCGGGTCTGGGGTGTTTCACTTAGTGGCTTTTCTAGAGCACAGCATTTAATTGTTGCGTTTACGCAGTCGTTAGGGACGGCAGTAAAAGAAACAATCCCTAGCAGAACAAAATTTAATTAGTGGACGTGGTCATTGAGACAAAAAGCTGAAGAGAGAGAATTTGAGTTGTCTCCAGTGAGTATCTGGACACATGGCTTTAACAGTTGGAAGCTGAAGGGAGCCGGGATTAGAAAAGAGGGATCTCTCTGGTTGGCTGACTCCTTTGGCCATCTCTGTGGGGTCAGGATTTGCATCCCATCTCTAGGGGTGACAGTTTTCTTCAGACATGCATAGCACAGAAAGATATTAACCTACCCTAAACTGCTCAGTTTTTCAGGCTCTGTATTATAATTGGTGGCCTTAAGTTCCATTTAATCAGGGGGTGGAGATCAATTTTTTTTTCCTAAGAAACACAGGGATGCATTTGAAACAGCATCTCCAATTAACTGACTCAGCTGATGTCGGTAAAAAATTGTAATTCACAATTCTTGAAATTAGCCATGTATTCTGGGTAGTAGAAATGCTTGTTAAAGTAGTTGCTCCTCTAGTTACTTGAGATCAATTTGGGGAAAAAAAAATAAAGTATTTTTTTAATACTTGTATAATTTGTGTTAAACAGTTGTATCTTTCATTCATGCTTACCACATCCTAACTGTATGAAACACCGTGCAGGAAGTTTATAGAAAAATTGGGTCCCAGGTTAATTAAAAGTCACTTTTACACTGGGATGTACTCTAAACTGAGATTGCATAACATTGGCTTGAATAATTTCCAACTCTACAGAAGACATCAACAGTCCTACTGGATAAAACCTTCAACTACAGCCACTAGTTAATTTAAACTGCTAGTGCATAAAACAGAACCGAGGCACCACAAATACTCTTGTCAAGGCACTTGTTGCCTTTAGATTTCCACAGTGTAGTGCAGATCACTGGGAACGACCTCCTCAGCCAGGAACTACACTCCAGTTCTGCACTTGGGAAAAATAGGCCCGTTCAACTCTGCGAGTCTCCTCTTCCTCACTGGAAAAGAAGAGGAAGAGGAGTCAGTGATGGCAAGGGGAAGACGTGGATGGCAGGCTTGGCTTACCCGCTGTGGAAAGTTGCTGAGAGATGGGCTTTCTGCCAGGAAAGAAACAGGACAGCAGCAGGAGTCACACAGGTTAAAATCAAGGAAGGTAAGATGAGGTGTCTGTCCCTAAGAATTTTTAAGGCTGGAAGCTACTTTCAGCCTTACCTCTCTTATTCTACAGTCAATTATATTTCACACGTTTTGCCTCTGTAATCTGGCTTTGGCCAAAATACCGCCTGATGCTGACTGATGTAAAGAAAGCAGGAGATGGATAGACGGACACCACGGTTTTTCCTTTGCTAGTTTTGGTAAACTGCCATTTCAAATTAAAAAAAAAAAAAAAAAAGAGAATTCTATTTCACTTCTTATCTTAAACCTTTAGCCTCCAACCCTCCTCTGGTCACCGTGGTCAAAGCAGTCTCATATCTACTCTTAAAGTTGATTTACAGCTCTGACGGCTTACACTCATGACTGTTGAAGAAACGTGTGCAAGGAAAAAAGTGTAAAGAGGATGAAGAAGTTAGCTAACGAGGACGAATGTAAAAGCCTTTTCATAGGTGGTTCATTCAGACCATCTTAGAGAACAGAAGCTGTAGGACCAAAACCGAGTTCTGGTAGCATCAGGTGATGGCAGGCAAGAGCACTGGAGTGGAGCAGAAGCAGAGAGCTATTGCTGACAGGGAGGAAAATAAAGTTTTCTATACTTATACATTGTCCAGGTGTGGAGCTGAGATGCTATTGCCAGACACCATCACACCGGTGAATACGAGCTGCAAACAAAAACCAAATCAGACAAAAATTGCAGATCTCACTGGTCAAAGAGGCAAAAATGCACAACTGTTACATGGAAGGCAAGGTGTGAATTCCTCCCCTTACGGCAGGACTATTTAAAGCACTATATCCACATCTCCCAGCTGATTACTTTGTATGCCAGGTGCTGCACAGTCATTAAAAACCTTGCTGTGTTCCAAAGGACAGAAAATAGCGAGCCTTTCCTGCTGCAGCTCTCTAGCAACTAGGAATGCAGCCACAGGCAGAATAAATGTGCAGTGAACTGTAATACTGTGTATTCTGTGTGGTCACTGAGGAACTGGCACATACCTCTATGTTTGGCTGTGCTTCCCAGGAGCACGGTACTGGCTGAAGCAAGACTGATACTTTTTAAAATAGTTTAAAAAAAAACCCAAACATATTTATCATCTGTCAAAATATGGCAGCTGCTTAAAGCTGATTTTCTGTGGCTTCTAAACCTGAAGCTGATTCATGAAAGGACCAAAGACCCTGTCTGTGGTGAACCATATGTAGATTAAAATACGTCTTTCCAGCTCTCTCCCATTTCTTGAGAGCTGGCACTTATTCATTGGGTGTTTTCTTGGTCCTTGCCTGTTAGGCTCTGCTCTCTCAGATGTATCTGGCAGAACCCAGCAGTTCTGGCGGTGGAGGATCTGTCCCTGGGAGCCTCCATCCCAGCCTCCTGCTCACAGCAAGGCTCTGCCTAGCACCAAGTCAGGGCAGCCACTGGCTCTGTCCCTCCAGGTCTTGTAAACACCCACCCTCCTGGGGAAGGGGTTCTTCCTAATGTGAAAAAAAAAACCAAACCAAACCTCATTTTGCTTCAATGAGGGTACAAAGATAACTCAAAGCTATATGGCTTCCCACCTCTCCCTAGAAACACTTCCAGTTTGTTTTGCTGAAGGGAATGGGCCAAGTCCCGCTGCCATCAAAGTTCAACTCTGCTACTTTTCATCTCCTCGTTGAAGTGGGAATGAAGCGGGAGGAAGACAAGCAGCTGGCAGGAATCACAAGTGCTGGCAGCTCATAACACTGTCTCACGCGCCACACCGGAACACGTTCTTGTTCCTTCCCAACAAGACCCACTGTTACTGCCAAAAACGCTGCCTCTTCTGAGAGTTTTAGCTGCCCAGGGCCTCCAGGTTTGGAGCACAACCCATTGCCAAAACGCCAGCAGCTCTGTTAGAGAACCAGTCAGTGAAGGCTGCTTTCCTCCTCCAGGGGCAAAGGCATCATCACTCCCTTCAAGAGGTGGTTTCTAATTCAAGCCCATCCACTGGAGCCCTCAAGTGAGCAGCTCTGCCAATCTCCCACCAGAAATTGCCCACAGGACCTTCCCATGCTGCCTGTCTCACAGCCAGCCCCACTCACCTAGGTCATTGTTATTCATCATGGCATTGGAAGCGCGGAGCCGGGGACCTTGCTGAGTGAAATGGTACCCAAACTTCAGCAGGGAAGTGTTTTTTTCCAACATGTTTGCGATTTCCATTTCTACGTTGTTGCCCAAGGGTTGGCTCTTTTGAAAACAGACAGAAAAGCAAGCTGGTCAGTTCAGAGGGTCATTCAGAGCAATTAGCAATTACATCTGACATCTCCACCCCTTCCCTCCTTCTTTGGACCTGCTGGCCCATTTGGCATCTCTGGCTTGGAGCTGGTGAAACATACTGCTGGGCCTGTTCTTGGTACAACTGAGTGGCTCCGGCTCCCCCAGCAGACATTCCCACAAGCGCTCTTGCCCCAAAACTGTATTTCTTGGGACGGGTCTGCAGCTAAGAAACATCTGGAGAAATTATGATTTTGAACTCCCAGTCACATGTTCCTGAGCTCCCTGTATCTCAGCTGCTTCGCTGCTACTGGGGGATATAAACGTGCCATGGCATCTGTACCACTGCACACTATGGAGCTTGCCTTCTCTTTCCCTTGCACCATAGCAAAAACTTCAGTTTTACTTAATAGGCATTGTTATTCAAGTTCCCACAAGAGCTTGGAGCAAGGGGTGATACTGGCCAGGTGCATCACCGCTCTGCAGGGCAGAACCAGGAACACAGACTTGCGGTTCCCAGCCTTTGTTAATTGCTGTAGGAAGCAGCAGATACTGTCCAGGAACTGCAGCAGAAACGAAGGGCTGAAATCTCTTCAAAGCAACCTGGCAGTAGTGGTGGGCTTCCACCTTCCACCTTGACCAGACACTCAACATTCCACGTTCTCCTAGGACACACTCAGCTGTCCACAGCTCCTGCTCACATACGATTTACCTGGTTGTCGATGCGCAGCTCTACGAGTGATGTGTTGCCCTGGAGCGCTTCGACGAGAGCCAGGATCCCTGACCCAGAAATGAAGTTCGATTCCACGTTCAGGCTCTTCAGTGTGTTGTTGACCTTCAGCATTTCTGCCAGTGCCTGCGGGCAGAGGTGGGTGGTCAGACAGGCAGGGGCAGAGCACCCTGGCGCAGCAGGGCTTCAGCTCTCTTGCCTCCAGAGGACACCAGGAGGACCCTGTGTGACGAGCAGTTTCCCTGCCACCAGGTGGACAGCGCTCTGTGGAGTGAAGGGGATTCCCCCTTGTTGCAGGGTGACTCCTGAGTGTGAGCAGGCTGGAGACCACAGCAAAACCTCGTATGGACAAGCCTTTGGCACCACAGCAAAAGGTGACAGTCCACACCTGCAGCTGCCCCGAGGCAGCTTTATCTGTCCCTCCTCTAAAGCCAGCATGGTGATGCCAGGGATGTTGCCCTGCCTCCTGCCCGATCAGCTTCCTGCCTGCACTGCTCCTTCTGCACAGGGTTGAGATGCTCCTCTTCACCACTGGCAGAGAGAGGAGCATCTGTCTTGAACAACAAGGCATTCTCCACGTCCAAGATGTTTTCCTGAGTGGCATCACAGGCATATTAATCACTTTTGCTTCCCTCAGCAAGTAAGACCAGAAGTGGGCTGACATATGCCCAACCCTCTCAACCTGATCTGATGATTTTATTTCATATGCTGCATGGAAGGACCTGCCTACGTCAGGAAACAGAAGGACAGAAGGTGATGCCCAAGTAGCATGGCTCCACAGCTCCCCTGCCCCTGCACAGTGCCCCACAAGTCCTCACACAGCACCGGTGCTGCTTGCACAGGCTTCTTCCCCAGTCCAGCATGCCTCAAATAACATAAGGGCTGTGCTCACCCTCAAAAAGAAGGCTATTTTCTAACAGGAAACCAGCATGCCCTCATGTGCGTGGTCTGGGTGAAGAAGAGCAAACATTGGGTGCAGTGGCACTGGAGGAGTGTGCAAGGATGCAGCCTGGAAGGCAGCACAAGGGCCAAGCATCCCCACTGACATCTAAGACCGCTCGCAGCAGCCAGAAAGACCTTTTGCCATCCATAGAGACCATACAGAAGAAATGCAGAATCCTGCTTCTGCACAGGTCTGCACAAAGGAATATATGAAAAGGAGCTGGAGCAGATGAGCATGAGGGGAGGGACAGGTGTGCACTCAGTAGCGTACCAACAGAAACAAATGGGGTGGCCCTGATGCAGGATAAATTGAGAGAGACAAAAAATGCCACTCAGAAGTCAGGTCTTGTATCCTGCTTTTTCTCTGGGAGATTGCTAAAGGTATGAGACTGAATGGATATAAAGTATTGTTCATATCAATTCAAGGGTTGTTGATACTGGGGTTGTTCAGCCTGGAGAAGAGAAGACTCCAGGAAGACCTTATAGCAGCCTTCCAGTACCTAAAGAGCGCCTACAAGAAGGCTCAAGAGGGACTTTTTACAAGGGCATGTAGTGATAGGACGAGAGGCAATGGCTTCAAACTGGAAGAGGGTAGATTTCTATTAGATATTAGGAAGAAAGTTTTCAGTATGAGGGTGGTGAGATGCTGGAACAGGTGGATCCCCAATCCCTGGAGGTGTTCAAGGCCAGGCTGGATCAGGCTTTGAGCAACCTGCTCTAGTGGGAGGTGTCCCTGTCCATGGCAGGCCGGGTTGGAACCTGGTAATCTTTAAGGTCCCTACCAACCTAAACCATTCTGTGATTCTGATTATGTCCTGAAATCTCCGTAGCTGAAAAAGGAAGTGAAGGAACCAAAGCCTGTCTCGCTGGTTTCCACCAGCACTGCTGAAAATTAAGCACCTGCACCAAACACCAGAGATGCAGAACGTGCCAAACACACCGTATAGTGCAAAAGCAGTCAGTCAGTCAGCCAGTTATTCTGAAAATGCCTTGGTCAAAAGCAGCTCCTGTCACAACTTTATGACAATGAGCTGGCAGTACTTACGAAAGCAACAGGATCATTGCTCCGAGTCCCAACTATACTGAACTTCTTCACATAGGTGTTATTTTTCAGTGCTTCCGCAAAAGCTTTTAAAGTTGGTATAGGAATATTCTGTGAAAATAAATGCAGAAAACCTGTGCTAGGCCATCAGTTGCATGAAGGAGTATGCAATACATTTAAACAATACTTAAAATTTCTTATCCAGGTCAAATCACCAAATGCACTGAAGCAATTTAGGAAGGGGTCAATAAATGGTTTTACAAGTTCTCTTGTTATAATCAGCATGGCCTAAGGAGCACAGCAATGTTTTCTTTCTATTTCCCACTCTGCTGATAGCTCACTGATTTGAAGCTGCAATGTCTCTGATGTTTCAATTTAATCGCCCAGAAACTCAGCTGCTTATAAACGCAGGCATCGTGGGGATGTATGTAACTAGGACCCATGAGCCTACAAAGCACCACTCCTGCATATTTTAATACAAATGAGAGCACTCAGCAACATTCATGTCATGTTCAGGAAAATCTCCACCTACTGGGTCTGATCCAGCAAGACCTGAAATTATCTCCTTGTAGTACAGACACCTCTGACCGCTTTATACAGCGTCTTTCAGGCTTATATTTGCCACGCGAGGTCTCAGTCCAGAAAATACATCCACGCTGCATACTCCCAGTTTCTACAAAATGAGGTTTTTTCACTTAGAAAAGCGAAAAAGTTTCACTCTTCTAAAATTTTAAGGGGTATCTTCAGCTTGGAACTTCTGGCCACTCCATTTGGATCCCACCATGTGGAATCACCTACAGTCAAAGCTATCTGCAGAGCCACAACACAGAGCCCAGCAGCTTGCCATGTCCACCACCACTCCTCAGTTCTCCAAACTGTGGCTCAAAGTTATGAGACACAAAAAAGTGCCTGTCTGCCAGGATCCTCAGCCTGGCATCCTCCAGGGACATTCAGGGTCACCAGCCAGAACCAAATACATGAAAGTAAAAGTCTGTTATTTATAGAAAGGTGCAGCAAAAAGCACTTTTTTTTTTTTTTTTAATTTGTACGTGCAGTTAACCATGTTCTTGCTATTTGAATATGTCATTATCCAACAGGCCCCATGGCTGAGGGTTCTGGAGGTCCTGGTCCCGGAGATCCTGGTCAGGGAGGGGAGATGGAAACTGTAGTTTTCAGTATGTGTATGTGTCTTAGAGGCAACACACGAAGTGGTGCTGTGTCCTGATCTGCTTTCTTCAAGAAGTAAAGGAGACCCACAGAAGGGACAGGTGAGAGATGGACAGGGCTACCTGCAAAAGGGGGGTTTCTTCATATTTTCACAGCAAATGTCAGGAGTATGAATCCTTTTTCTTCCCACAATCTTGTGTTACATAAACAGCCCTTCCACCAAATGTGCCTGACTAAACCATTAAAGCAATCTAGAATGCCTTTAACCAGGCGGGCTGGAGATGGATGGGTGCAGCTCTGGTCTTCCTGGCACCTACAGGAGGCACCTACATTTTCCAGGCACCTCCTGCTACCAATCCCACAGTGTTGTCCTACAGCAGGTAACAACCCCTGCTGTCCAATATGGTGATGGGAAGCACTGGTGTTTCTTGTCTTGCTACACTCCAGTGTTAGGGTATTGCTCTGTGCAGCAAAACAGACTTGGTCTGTGCCTTCTGGGTCTGTTATGGTCCTGTTACAAAGAGAGGAGAGTAGAAAGGAGCAAATACCATAATATTGTTAAGGTTGACTTCCTCAAGGTCAGGATCATTGCTCTGTATTCGTTTCAGAGTTTCCTCCACATCCGTTGAGTTCGGTTCCTCATCAGGAACTGGTTTGTACTGTGTGGGCTTGATCACACCTGCAAATGAAGAGCAAGACAGGTGACACTGAAAGCACCCTGAGCAGCAGCATGTTCTCTCTGGGTGTGTTTTTCCCATTCCAGAAGCAGCGCTGGGAGAGGGAAGCATGACCTGAAAAACAGCTGTAGGACGTGAGACTGAACACATGCTCATCAGCTCCATCTGCGCTCATGCACACAGGAACACTGCCTGCCACTTGGGCCAACCAGCACAGGACAGCCACCGGTTGCTGGTACATGCTCTCAGGGTCCAAAACAGGGTGATGGAGGCACACTGCCTGTGTGGGGCTGTTCCCTGGCCTGTGCTACCTCCCGGATGGCACCAGGGCAGTGGCTGCGCCTGTGCTGGCTCACTCAAGGCAAGGATGGACCAGAGACGGCCCCAGCAATCACAGGCTGCTTTGACATTCATGGCTCCAACCTTCAGCCTAAAAATAATTCCCACTTTGCCTCTGCTAGCAACTCCAAAGCCAAACACTTCAGCCTGCTAGCACTCTAAATCACTTACTGTTGAGCCCTTCTTTGTTGACGATGGTGCTGCTCCCCAGTGCCTCATAGTACTGCTGGTTGCTCATCAAGGTGTGCATGCCAAGGATTGCTACAGAGAAAGAGAAGGAGAATGCTACTTGAGTTATTGCAGGCTCCAAAGCCAGGAAAAGACACACACGTGCTGTGCTGCCTGGCATGTGGATCTGTAGTGCATTGCCTTTCCCTGTGCAAGCACAGAACAACATACAAACGTGGGACCAAGCCTCCCAGCTGCCATAAATACACTACAGGGCTCGTATGTGCTCCCTTGTTTATTCCAAAGCAGCATGATTCATAGAAGAGGAACCTCACCTTGATGATCATAAACAGACAAGGCTTCCCAGTAGCCAACTTGATTCAGCATCACACGAAAAATAGGGAGGGGAAGAAAATAAAGCACACCCCCCAAAAAAATGCCATTGGTAGGATTTAATCTACAGAGTCCAGCCCAGCAGGGCCCTGCACACCCTCATCAGCCTTGCTGACCTGCGTATGTGCCACACACTGCAACATCCCTGTTTGTGAGATGAGCTGTGCCACAGGCAGGACCAAACCAACCCCTCAGGTACCAACACACCCGCTGGCTGTTATCGGAAGCATGGCACCACACACCATGCTCTCACTCAACAAGAAGTGGTGGCGGTGCTGGTGGTGTGCTCTGAACTGATCTTTGTACACTTGGAAGTTGACCTTATGAGAAGCTAAAGCTCTGCTGGCTCGGTGGAAATGCAGAATCTGACAATATGCATAAAATTCAAAGACTCTTTAAGAGCCCAAAAGCCAAACTTGTATGAATTTGTGTATCTTGGGCTCAGGAAAGCAAAACCAACATGCAAATGCACATTGAAACATGCCCAGGGGGATCTGCTGACATTCTTGCCAGCTGCAAATGAGCAGCAGGAAGCCAATGGCTTAGAAATATTTGGGAAAAGATTCTGTTCACAAAAATAACCCTGCTACTCACAGAAAGTTCCTGTTTGAAAATAAACAGGGTTTTTAGTAGTTGTTTTTTTTTAATTTAAAATAACTACAAGACTTTCTGAAGAAAAATGCAAACAAGTGAACACTTATTATAAACAGACACATTTGAAGAAACTTTTCTCTCTGGATGGTTCCAGTGGTTAAAATAAATAAAAGAGAAATCTCTCTCTAAAATTCCATCACACCACTACAATGGCACTTTGCTTTCCCATGGGCTGTTCCTCTTATGCTTGGTTGGCACCAGCCTGTCACTGTTTTCTCAGTGCTGTGGCCCAGAAGGTCTGGGGGTTGCAGGAGAAGGCTGTCCCAGAGGTCCATCACATGAATGGCACCTGTTACGGTGACAGCCCCCTGTGACTCCATGTCTGGTTCGCAGAGGTGGGACAGCCTGCAGCAAAGGGTGCCAAGGAACAGCACCATCCCCTTTCCACACCACCCCCCAGCATGTCCCCAGTTGCACTGCGCAAGGCCAGGCAGCCTCTGTCTGAAAGGCTGGGCACTTTGAGTTTGCTTGTTTGTGTTTCAGCTGGCCCTCTCCCCTGTCGTCTACTCACAGGTGAAATTTTCAGGAGTGCAATACAGCACTCCATACATACACCCCAAACACAGCTTACTCTGGCAGTGGTATCTCTCCAGCAGCCAGCATGGTGAATATCTGGAGTGTGGACAGAGGTACAGTAGCTCTTCCAGGACTTGATGGGAATTACCCACAAGAGCTATCCTACTGGCCATGCCAAGGAAGGGACTCAGTAATACATCATGGCTGACGAGTCCTGCTAAGCAGTCAGGAGCTGTTTCACAGCCTTAGCAAACTTGGAAAAACAACACTGTCACTATCAACACTGAGATTTCAGCACAGCTTGTATCACATCAGTTCTGCTGCTGCCACTTCACGTGTATTCTCCCAGCAACTGCAGAATGAGCTGCCCCAAACAGTATTTCTCTGTGAAAGTAATCACTGCACAGACTTGGAGCTTAGAAAGGCAGATTTTATAGGATAAGGCTTTATAGGGCTCTAGGAGTGTGGTAAAGAAGCAAAACCCAGAGACGCAGTGCTTGGCCAGGATACGTATGTTGGAAGCCTTAATGCAGAAACACACTTCTAAGCCAGAATAAGCTATTATTATGTAGAAGATGTCTAGTTGCTGTGATTATTCTTTAGGCTACCTTACAGAATTCTGGCAAGGAGGATACTGCTAGGGAGTATCTGGAAGGTCTGGAAGAAGCCAGCAGCACTGAAACACTCATTGACTGCTGGACCAGCGGGGGACACAAGAGCTCGTTAAAGCAGCAAGGAGGTGTTCATATGCACTTTTGGCATGTGACCAACCAAACAAATTGCAAGAAACCTTAGTTTAAAATGTGTTGGGAAAAGCTCTTTAACAAAAAGCAGCCCTGAGTGTCCATTAAAAGACTGCTCTAACCTGACAGCTCCTTTAATAGGTTGGCACAAGAAATCCACATTCTCACTGGGTCTGCTTGAGTGTTTCCTAGAGGTTTGGCTTGAAGAAAGCTGTGCTGCTGAAGGTGACAGGCTGCAGTTTGCAAGATTCAGTGGCAGAGACAGGAGAAGAGATCAAACAGCACACTCGGTTCCCTTGATAAATCCTTCTCCCTCCTCAGCTTTGGTCCATGCTCCAGATTAAATCACATGGGCTGAGAGTAACTCTAAATATACACTTCTTTTTTAACAAAGAAATAAATCCTGTCAGAACTGTCAGCACTCAGATAAACAGTAAAAAGCTCAACAGCTTATTTCCCACAAAAGAACAAACAAAAAGAAACCAGTAGTCGAACAACTTGAACCCCCCAATTCACATGAAACTGTTTTACCAGCAATGTCACAGAGCTCTGCATCAGAGGCATTAGCAAGGGCTTCCTCCAGTTCTGGCTCCAGAGTCACGCTTTCCAAAACAGGATCCATGGGCTTCTGCTTGGGAATCCAAGCTTTCCCTATAAATGCAAAGTGAGATCACTCTCAGTATGGCTGTAGCACCTGTCTCAAACAAATGCAAACACATTTCTGTGGGGTGAGATGTGCACGGTTGGAAGGACAAAGGGGGCACAAGGATCTAGAGAAAAAACAGAGGAGACACTGAATTATCATCTTGGTCTGAGACCCATCAGCTTGGTCTGAGCCCTGCTGTGAAGTGGCCCTGGAGGCACCTGCCAGACACCTCCAGCTGTGGAGCTGGACTCCATCAGCAGCACAGAGAACTGCATCTGCAAAAGCCCAGAAGTACATTTTTACAGGACGATGCCTGCTTAGATCTCAGAAAGCCAAGCACAGCCTGGCCCTACAGGACTTCATTTCTCTGAAGGCTGCGTAAAAGGGATGGAGATCTGCAAGTGCTCACATGAACCCAGAGAGGCTGGAATCCCAGCACTGCACAGGATGGGACCTGCTGCTGAGACAGCCCCTGTTGCCAGCTCCGAATGTACGGTGGCAGGGCAGATGGCACATGAGTCAAAAAGGGGTGGGAAGGAAGCGGTGGAGGGGGCCTGGCAGCAGGCAGGAGTAGCCATTGGTGACCCAGTGAGCAGACAGGGTGCAGGGAGGAGCAGGCTTGGGGCAACTGGTCTGGCTCAGCATCGCTGCAAAGGACAGCAGGGGAGAGACACAGAGGGCATGCCAGATGGAGACCTCCGTGCTCCATCTCCTGGGACAGCAAGAGGCCAAGGAACAGGCCTTTTCCCTACAACTCTGAGGTGCAAAGCAACAGCTACAGCTGGTGAGGGAAAGCTGCCGTCTCAGCTGCTCACTCATGGCCTTTTTAAAAGTGGGGGGCTGCCCACATGGGCAAGGGGCTGTGCAATGTGTGGATGCAGCTCCAACCCAGCTCTGAATAGGACAGGAGGAAATGGCCTCAGGTTGTGCTAGGGGAGGTTTAGATGGGATATTAGGAAAAAAATCTACACCAAAAAGGGTTATCAAGCATTGGAACACGCTGCCCAGGGAAGTGGTACAATAATCATCCGTGGAGGTATTTAAAAGATAGGTAGATGTGGTGCTGAGGAACGTGGTTTAGCGGTGGTTTTGTCAGAGTTAGGTTGATGGCTGGACTCAGTGATCTGAAAGGCCCCTTCCAAGCTAGGCAATTCTATGGTTTTATGAATGCTGTGGGCTGCCCAGCACTCCCCCATCCCATTGTTTGGGATGATCACTGGGCAAGCCATCACCCTTTCTCTGCCAGAGCTGGATGCGTCCCAGGGAGGTGTGGATCGCCCAAGGGAGGGGACAGAGTTCATGGCCCTTCGTGGCTGCTCCTAGATCCAAACTGCTCACACCACCAACAGACAGGTGGGTCTCCTTCTGGAGGCTGAGCAGGTCAGGTCTGAGACTTCACAGCAGGGAAACCAAGAAAAGAGAGAGGCTTCCAGTGTTTTAATAGACCATGGCAGGGAGCAGTCTGTTGGGTAAATCCAGCACTGCTGCCAGACAGGAGGAGGGATCTCAGAGGATTTCAGATCAGTCCCCTCCCCTGAAATAGCCTGGGATCACTGCAGACAGATAGCAAGCACAAAGCTCTCGGCCCAGCATGCCAGCCAGGACTATTTTTGTCCCCCTTTCTCTGAAACCAGAGTCAGCGGCACCAAAGGGGAGTGACAAAGATCCTGCTGCTCAGGAACGTGTGCAGAAAACAGAAGCAGCTAAATTTAGCCTCAAGGAAGAAGCAACTGCACTTCAGGCTCCCACTCATAAGAAACGATGTCTGCTATAAATAGCCTTTTGCAGAAAGGACCCATCTCCTGCTGGCACGTGGCCACCCCGGCAAAGAGAGCAGGAATCTGCCTCCTGGGACACAGCTGCTCTCGCAAAAATAGTCAGAGCATCATGTGTGCCTGCAGGGCCAGGCACCCTCTGGGTACTGCGCAGCAAAATGTCCCCGTTGGGCTGGTCCTTTAAGCCCTGGCTTGGTACAGAGACCCAGAACCATTGTCCCACCAGACACATGGCAAACTGTACACGCCATCTGGCCAGTTCAGCAGGGAATAGGAAAACAGGGCAAATTTAATTCTGCCATCACACGGTAACTCCTATTGACATCCCACTGTCATTGAAACTTCTGGGGTTTAATTTTAGAAAGTTTCATATCTCAGTCATGCTGTATTGCAAGTTTGAACTTGAAAATAAATGATGCATGCAAACAACATTATACCTGATAATACAGCATGTATGCACACACCAACTCCTACCCTCTCCAGCAGCATGGCCAGGGAGAGCACCTCCCATGGCAAACTGGTAAGTCACCCTCCAAACTGCAAACGGGGTGATTTATTTCCAGCTCTGCCACAACTGTGAATATATAATTTGGCATCTCTGGCTCACAATCAGTGTAAGTACTGTCTTCACTCAACAGCATGTAATGAGTGAAAAGATGTTTAATGCATTTGATATCTCATCAGATTGAAATACGATTAGCTCAGACCAGAAACCAAAGAGTCAAAATGCCTGAAATACCTTCATTTCCTGTGGAGCACTGCTGCTACCTTCTGGGCTAGCCAGGCAGGTAGCCAGCGTTGGGTTGGGGTACGTCTGAAGTTGTGAAATTACTCTTCTTTATAGCACTCAATTTACTTTTTTCATTTACTTCTTTCAAGGAGAACTCTTTTTTATTATTTTTTTCCCCCTAAAAATATCACCTGAAGTTTTATTAAATGGACAGATTTAATGCAAGCTCTTTCTCAGAGAGGCACATTGATCAGTAAGGGGGGCAGCTCTGAGAAATACCTCAATCAGGAAACATGCTCATGCCCACATTTTCATGCACTTAATTTTTGATGTGGGGCAACCAGTAGTGCAAACAGTGTTCAACCAGACATTCTGCTGCAGGGGCACTATGGTACAGAGGAAACAACAGCAGAAAAAAGCTGCTGAGAAGCTCCTGGAACCCAGAGGCAAGGATTGACCAGCCCACATCCCATGTCAGATGACATTCAGAGTCCTAATGGGAGTAGTGAAGTCCTCTGGATAACAGGACCTGTCCCAGGAGACCAGGAAAAGATGCCAGGAGATAAAAGAGAAGAGGCAGAGCAACCCCCTTGCTCAAAGGCCCCAGGGCCACACACAGAGCAGGGGGGTGCAGCAGCCACCACTGGGTATGGTGCAGGAAGAAACATGCAGAAGAAACATGCCGGAGACTGGTAAATGAGTCTAGGGTTGTCAAGAGTTGATGAAGACTATATAGAACTGCTGGGATCATCACAGCTAAGGGGAGCTGTGGAGTTTCTCTATACCAAGGTGACGTTCAGAATGCAGGGATGGAGCATGAAAGGCGATGATAGAAGCCAGAATGCAGCATGCTGAGCTTATGAGAAGACCAGGCAGAGGAGGAACAAGAAAGGACAAGATGATGTCTTCCCCAGAGCTTGATACAGCTGCAGTGCGATGAGGACAGAAAGAGGCTGCACAGTTGTACAGCTGCTGTCCATCACTTCACAGCTTATCAGGTGGAACCCAAATCAGCAAGCACATGGACCTTTTGGGTACACCCCGGCTTATTGGCCAGCCTGGGTTGGGGCTCAACAGCAGGGAGAGCAGATCCACCAGCACAATAGTGTCACAATACAGTCATGCTTAACAACATGGGTCAGACAGAACCCTTCTGCTGTGTACCCGCTGTGCCTTTATCGTGATGCAGCCAGTGTGGCACAATGGATGATCATACCTCTCTTTTCACCTGTGAAAGGAACCAAGTCTTCTCTGTCTTTAACATCCTTTGCCTGCTTTTCTAGGTGGGCCATGAGTTCCTCCCTTTTGAACGGGCCAGTTGGTGGCTTTTGCGTCTGGTCTCGCTGCCTGAGCCCTGCTGGCAGCAACGCGTTCTGGCATGAAGGGGAGAAACATGGGTTATCTCTGCAGGCCATCAAACGCTCTCCCCTCTCCACTTTCCTCAATGTGCTTTCTTCTACATTGCTGCACAATATGCTTCTCCTTGTGTCCAAGGCTATCTCCATCCAACCCCACTGATTCCCACATCATCTAAGATGCTCCCTCCCGGCTCCTATTTCAAATGCTGTCTCCGCTATGAGATATCCATGCTGCCAAGTGGATATTTCTCTATACCAGTAGCTCCAGTTCTTTCTCTGGGGGCTTTCAGCCATCCACCCCTGCTCCTCCTAGCCCCTTCCCACACCCCCACCACTTCTGCTGCCTCTTTGCAACAGTTACAGTGCCAGAACCACGCTGCTAAACTCAGTTGATCTTCTTCTCCCTGTATGTGTCTGTCTGAGAGCCCACATGCCCTACATGTCCCAGAAAGAATCAGCTCTGGGAAACCCCATGGTCTTTGCCAGAACAGACCAGAGAGACGTGGTGGCCTCTTCTGCCCTTCATGATCCATCGCAAAAATACAGGCAGGGTCTTGCAGAGAAGGTCATTCAGTTGCACAACCAAACCCCTGCAGACTTCAGCCTTTTTTCACACTGCCTCCTTGTTATTCAGTCACATTAGCTACCAGAGGAAGTTGCTTTGTGCCTGACGCATATGGCACGTAAGCACCTGCTTATATTTAAATATAGAACAGCCTTAATGCAGTAAGACTATTCCCAGATTTGACACTAAGCATGTTCTTTAAAACTTTGCTGGATAGAAGTCAACATTTACTTTTTAAGACGTCCAAGGTGATTTTGAACAACATGCTGATTTTTCCCAGCCTTCCTAATAAAAGAAATTCATTAGAATTTAAACCTGCATCAGTGAAATGTCTGGGAAGGAAAATGACTAATAGGAAACAATTAGACTTGGGCAACCTTGTTGGGGAACCTTGGAGACCTGTGCTAACACACAAGCAGAGAGGAAGAGGAAAAAGCTTGCTTCCTCGGGCTTCATGTTGTGAGAGCAACCAGGCAGTCTTCATGCTTTAACTCCTGGATGCAGGCTACACCTGTACTCACAGATGTTCACAACTAATTCACTTTTCTGCATATTTCACATAATGCTGCCCAACTCTGCGTTTTCTGAGGCAGCTGTTAAGCAGCCCATCAGCCCACTCGCCCAGGAGCTAGCCTGCCACTTCTTAATTATTTTCCTGCGCTGCAATTAAAAATACAGATGATGCAATCCACGCTGCCCATCATTAACCCCCAGAAACACTAACTGCATGTTGTGGGAACAATTTCTCACTTGGCAGTGCCCAACCTCATCATCTAACATGTCTGTCACCCAGAGGCCTGCCAGTTGGCTCGGCACAGCCCCTGCTGAGGCCACAGGACAACGTTGCCTCCAAAAAGCTTTCATTGCTTGCCACCAGCAGGCCCAGTGTTTGCATGTGCACAGCTCCAACTGATGTTGGGAGGTTGCTAAAAAGCAATTGTCCCATTTTGAAAAACTCTTGGGATTTGGATTTCTGCCTAAATGGAAAAAAGCGAGACCGTTTGAAATCTCTATTAAAAAAAACCCACCCAAGCAAGCCACAAAACTCAAAAATTTCCCTCCAAGGTGTCCTGATGAGAAGTAGAGAACCAGTTTCTGCAGATTTACTGCCCTGCACCAGCACTGGCTGACATCGGTGCTGCAAATCACAGTGCTCACCATGCCGGAGCATACACCCCAGGGCAAGGGCAGGGGAATATCACAGAAACAAAGTCCCACTTCTAGCCCATACACACGATGGCAAAACTGCTTCTGTGGATAGTCTCTTCCATCCTTGCACTGAGTACAGGCTCTGCAAAGGGTCCCACTTAAATACAGACTACTAATGCAGCCCATTCCCCCACAACTCCTGAGATTTACCACCTAGCAAATCCCGTGTAAAAACAACTTACATCAGGGTCC
Source organism: Nycticryphes semicollaris (assembly GCA_013400055.1). NCBI lineage: Eukaryota > Metazoa > Chordata > Aves > Charadriiformes > Rostratulidae > Nycticryphes > Nycticryphes semicollaris. The sequence goes on along the minus strand of VXBJ01002851.1, from coordinate 141,244 downwards.
AGCTCTTCCAGCTCATTCTCTAACTTCCTGAGCTCCTCCTCCGTCAGAGCTCCAAGGATCTTGTCTTCATCCAGGTCTCGGTATTTCTCTAGCTCTTTTCTGTAAGACATCTTAGAGGAGTCTCGTGAATCTCACTTTTATGCCGACACAGGACCTGAAATGAAAACAAGTGGCGTTACCACTGACTACATGAAACGCGATGCTGCAGCCCGGCTGGTCAGGGAGCACCGAGTACAGCGGAGTTGTAGAAGATTTATGCTTAAAGCATGTCTGACTTCAAAGCCAGGCCAGATTGCTCAGGGCCTCCCCACCAGGCCCTGGCCCTGGCCATATCCCACATGCCAGTCATGGCCCGTGGTCATGAGAGTGGCACACCTTCAGCAGCTCATCACAGCCTTACAGGGCAGCACTGGGGAAGTACCTTGTATGGGACCCCAGCTAGGATGTCTTTCTCCAAGCAAAGCTAGGTGTTAATCATAGAATCACAGAATTGTCCAGGCCAGAAGGGACCTCCAAAAGTCATCTGGTCTGACCCGCAGTCAGACCCTCCCCGGGTCTAGTCACCAACTAGACCAGGTTGTCCAGGGTCTTGTCAAGCCTGACCTTAATGAAGTGCTCTAGGCATGTATTTCCTTGAAGGACAATAAACCACAAATCATAAAGTCCCTCATGCCCTTACAAGCCCCCAGTAACACCTTCCCACACGTGGCACTCCAGATAATGTTGTCACCAGGTGGGAAAACAGATTTGTAGCACCACTGAGAACCTCTGAGCCCCCAAAACCCCATGAGGCTGCAGTTTTAAAGCCACAAGGAGATCAGGAAGTATTATCCATTCATGCCCACGAGGCTGCCAGTTAAACGTGCCATTTAGTGACCCACCTTCCCTGCCACAACATGTGCTTGCACAGCTAAGTAGCTGGTCACTGCACGCCTAAACCAGCCCTTTGAGAAGAGCAGTGGGAGTAACA
>VXBJ01002851.1:76559-130576 GCA_013400055.1 Nycticryphes semicollaris | reverse complement strand
GGGAGGATGAACTGGGCTTCTGCAGATACATCCTACCTGGTTTTGGCATTTATAACGGAATGCAAGCGCCAGTGAATTTCAGGCTTTTCCCCCTCCCTTTACAAAGATGGCCTAACACCTAAACTAAACTTACCTTTCTGCAATTCAAGCCCTTACGCATCATATTTTCCCTACATGCAAACCCATATTCTTTATCAGTGGGAACTTTTAAAAGTGTTCTCCTCCTCAGCCTTCTCCACTCCAGACTAACGACAAATCCTTCTACTTAATACAGGTTTTCTAGACTTTCATTGTTCTTGCTTTTGTCTGGATTTGTAGGACACCGACCAGAACTGCATGGGGGAATCCTGTGGAGGCCTTTCTAATAGCCCTCAGAGTGGAAAGATCAGGTGAAACAATTAACTCCACCACCTGCTCTATTCAGACCCCTGGGGAAGCACCGCTGGTGAGGTGTCATGCATTACCCAAAGCAGAGAAACCATCCACCACAAACCCCAAACACAGACGGCTGAAAAACTGAGGCTAAAAACTGCATGGCAACCTGTGTGAATTAACAAGTTACACAGGATGGCCACCTGGGCACACTGCTGGCTCTTGTTAAGCCGGCTGTCCACCAGCACCCCAGGTCCTCTTCTGCTGGGCAGCTTTGGGCATGAAGATGGGGACACATCTCAGTGCAGCCTTTGGACACAGTGTATGAACTGCAGGCAGCATTATGTTAGTAACTTTAGGTTGGGTTCATGCTCAATGCATGCATGAAACAATTGACCACCTGAAGCCTGGGTGCTCTTGGGTTTGCTGATCATTTAGACTGCACTGTTTCACCCACACACAAAGCAGCTCCATGAACTCCAGTGCTGAGCTGTGCAAACACCTCAGACAGAAGGAATATTGTCCTTGCTTCTGGGCTTTTTAGACTCTCGAGCAGCCACCAACATCCAAGGAGAGGGTCAGGTGCCTCAAACAGCACCTTGAGTCTCTTGAACATCCGCTCTGATACCACAAGTGCAGCACCCCAAACCCTGCTCCATCAGTTCACAGCAGCAAATCAACATCAGGCCCACAGCTTATGCCCAAGTCTCAGAGGATGTGACCTCAGCGTGGGCATTTCTCACAGAACCAGGCAAACTTCACAACATTCTAGCAAAAACCCCTATGCCGTTACAATTATCGATTAACAAGCTATCAAACTTTGTGACTTTGCAGATGAAGGTAGCACATGCTCTTAAGGCACATATGAAAACTCTCCCTCTCTTCAGGAGCTCAGAAGAGAGCTTGTCTCATCCCAATGGCCTGCACCATTCAGACCTGCAGGCTCAGCAGCAGCCCCACACACAACAGGAAACCTCTGTACAGATGTTTATCCTACAGCAGCTCATCGAGCCCTTCCACTTGCGTTCTTCACCTCCTCTGCAGCAGCAGCTGAGGTGGGAGAAATTGATTAATAGGGAAAAATACCAGTAACACCGGGTGTTAATGAAACTTCTCTCAGCAAGTACGCTTGAAGCATTTCACCTCAGCGAACTTAAAACCGGACAGGACCACGCTCACTGGCAACTTGTGTTAGATCAGCCGTTACACTCCGCTCTGCTGCATCCCGTGTGCAGTCCGGGCAGAGGAGACACTCAGCGGGCTTCCAGGAAGACTCCTTGCTGCTTATCTCAGGCCTCCCGCAGAGCTACACCAGAACTAAGACTGAAAAGGGGGCAGGTCATCAGCCTTAAAACGGCTTTTTCACCCACCATATTGTCACGCTTTTCTCTCTCCCATTGTGACGTCACACACGCGCTGCACTTTTCACGCCCTGGCTCCCTTTCTGTCCGTTCCCCGTTACCCAGGCAGGCAGCAGGCCGGCAGGATTTCTTATCTCAGCTTTGCGTTACCACCAAAAAGATTACACAGCTCTACACAGCAGGGAAAAAAAAAAAGAAAATAAACTAAAAAATTCCCTTCTGCTGCCATTCCCTGCGCAAAGCTTTAATACTGTGTTTAACAACCTTAAGGGACTACTGCAAGCAAACTCCAGTCTAGGCAGCAGACTATGAAATGTAATCACGCCTACACCTCTTTTTAATCTTTCTAAGGCCAAAAGTAGTGTATTCGGAGGACTTTAAGCACCAGTCCACATGCTTAAAGGACTTTGATTGCTCCTGTCTCCAGGGAGCACCAGCCCTTGAAAGTTTCTCAGGGTCACACGTGAAGATGAGCTATCAAAACAAGAGGGAAAGGAATGCCATCCATTTAGCAAAGGGCTAGGGGGTAGGGTGCAGGGGAGAGTGGAGAATTCAGGAAAGTGATGTCACCGCTAAAAGAACAGCAAGGAGCCAAGTAAAGCCTGTGAAGTGCACGCCTTTCCGCGGAAGCTAAGTCCCGCAAATGCCATCTCCCAAACAGGGTGCTTTCAACTATTCAACTTCCTTACCAAGTTAAGGAAGGGGAAAAACCCCACCAATAACACGTCTCTAAATCCAGAAATACTGAAGACTGCTTCTGTGTTTCCCAAGTAATAAAGATGCTAGTTAAAAGGAGGAGTACCCAATAATGGCTCTGAGTTACAGCTATGAGGGAAAAAAAGCTCCCTCAAATTAGGGAAAGAGCACAAGAACAAAAGTCGACATTATTTTATTGATAAGTAACCTTTTTAATATTTTCACTCAAACATTCTAGCATTACAACAGTAAACAAAGTGCAAACTTTCAGGAAGTCAACAGAATCCAAACTTGTTAAACAATCTTTTTCACAGAACACAAGTTTATGAATTTTATCCCCTTTTTATCGTCAAGGCCATGTAGTAGTTAGATTTCTCTTAAAAGCCTGTCACTTATTTTATTGCTAAAGAATCTGAGCTGCTACATTTCAGCTGTGGTGATTAATCACCCTTTGAAAATTCCACAAGACTTTGAGACACAAAATCGTGAATCCATATATCAGTATCTGGATGAGATGTGTCCACGAGGAAAGTCACTATTTTTCGATCCCAAGAGTTGGTGCCTTCATGAACTGCCTGTATCTGTGCCACCAAGGGTTTCTTCTCTACAAGATTCCGAAACATTATCGATGCCTCTTCTGACCACTGCTGGCTTTTCACTCCTAGGACAAACATAAACCAAAACAGGAGGTCATTTCTAGACTAGACCAATTTTAATGATTAATTTTATAAAGCAGTGAAGGAAATCTAAATACTTGAGAAAACAGATGTTCATGTGCTACAGAGTGCAGCTTAACTCTAGAAAAGAAACACATTCTCACTCATCTCTCACACGAATAAGCTTAATTATTACAGAGATAAGGACATTTATTTTTTGTTGAGGTCTAAAGGTAGGGGAAAGTTTACAGAAGTGAAAGGCAAATGCACCGACTCACTGAGCCATTCCAAGTATATCAGCAGCCACACGTTATAAAGGCATTAGGAAACATGATAAAAAGGAAACTAAAGATGCTCTCCAAACAAACTATTCCTTGATCTACTGCCTGAGGTTTCCAAAATTATTTGTGCTGTTTGCCTTGCTTTAGATTAAATTTTCTTCACCTCAAAGCAGCATCAGATAGTAAGACATCTGCCAAACCTTTAAGTCCCAAACTAGGCCTGCAAAGAGCAGAAACAAAGAGAAATACCACCTACATGCTGCTTTTTTTGGTTTGGTTTTTTTTTTTGAGAGCAGCTTCTCACAAATGAAGTCTGCTCAGGGATGTGATGCTAGAACTCAAACAGGTTTTTTGAATATGGATGTAGGAAAGAAGTGGCTCCTGCAGACTTGAAATTCAGTCTCCCCAGACCACCGCCGGCCGTACAGCATCCTGTGGTGATGCTACAGCATCCAGAGACAAAGGGCTCAAACATGGTGCATGAACACCCAAACAACAACTTATGGATAAAAGAAGCAAAACAGCAAACCGACAATGCTTTGCTTTTACTGTAAGCAGCAGCTTGCTGATGGTAGGACAGGACAACACAGGAACACAGCTCCTTGCAGGTTACAGAAGGAATGAGAAGTCAACAGTACATCAACAGTTAAGAAAGGGTAATTAACGCTAAGAAAGGCTGGTGAGGAAGCAAATAGGACTTTACAAGGAAATCAACCAGAGATGGAAAGCCAGCAGACATGAAAAAAAGAGAGAAAAAAGTGGAAGAACATCAAGACAATAGTTACCAGTGTTCCAGGCTCAGTTTGCCTGCTCTGACAATCTGAAGCAGCTCAGAGGCCCACTTAACTAGCTACTTGAGATTCTGTGAAGCAGGAAAGTTGGATGACTTGCAGGCTTGCTCAGCTGGATCCTGTACCACCCCAGCAGACAGACACAGCTAGAAATCAGTTTCATTTCAGCACTGCACTCCTAGGACACAGGAGTGCAGTAACACTCACACAGCTTGTTGGTAAACACATCCATCATCGCTAGTTTAAAGCAGCCCCCAAGCTCATGCTGAGGCTGTGCAAGAAAGCAGATCCACAGAAGGCAACCTAGGAACCGAGCACCAACTTCAGACACACATACCCTGTAAGTGAAGTCTCGACTAGCGCTGACTGAACAGCAGCAGAAAGCAGCCACTGCATGAAAAGAGATGCATACAACTGAAAGCAGTACAGAAACGAAAGAAAAATTTGGAAAAAGGAAGGGAAGGCACCAAGGGGAGACCATGTTTTATTTTTTTAATTCTATCAGATGTGTGCACATGGTCTATGCCCCATATTCTCAATGAAATTAATCCTTGTGCTGTGTTTTTGTTTGTTTGGAAACACCAATGTATTTCAGACAACTTTGGATTCCAAATATGCACTGAAACCGTGAAGTACAATAGAGGCAAGATATATAACAAAAACTTCTCCAGAAATTCCGTTCCTAACTGTATGTATATTACGATAATCAGAACATAACTTCTTATCAACAAGTATACCATAACTTTCAGACCTTGTAATGCCTGGTGTTTAAGGATCCAAAAATCCATTTAGTTTTGAATTCCCTGTGCCCTTTGCGTATTAGACATCACACATCTTAAAGGATCAACGCCTACCACAATGAATAACAGCTGCTGGGAAAGTTAAAGCAATCTTCTGTTTTGTACACAGTAACTAAAAGTGCTGCATTAGAATAAACAAATAAGAAAACAGAACCATCACTGCCTATGTCAAGAAGAAAAGCAGGGATATTTTGATGACAGAAACATGCATGCACTAAGATGTTTTTGCAAGCAGGTACATGCTCACTTTAGAAAAAAGCAATTACATCACTAACCCTTGGCTTTCTCCACTCCACATTTCTATTTGCTTGGTATTCCCACTGATAAAAGGCTTTAACAAAAGAACTGTAAATGCTTACTACCTACCTGCAAGCTGAGCTGTTATAGCTTGGAAAGGCAGTTTTCTAAACGTATCCATGAGTGGCTGCACTTTCTCTATGCTGACAAACTCATGTTTACCGTAATCCAGCTCATACACCGACAAAACCCCATTTCTAAGAACTCCTTTTATTATGACCCTGTACCACCTAAAGAGGAGAACAAAAATAGACAATTTAAAGTCATATTCACACACTGTCACAGCACTAGAAAAATAATACATGACCAAAAGATCTTAACAAACATGTTTCAGGCTTCCCAGATCTGATATTATCTGAATAGAAGTCAACTCTTCCATCTGCAATCTGGAAGCATGAAGAGACTGCAACCTCATTTACTCCCTTAATCTCACAGGTATCATTGGACATCTGCCACCTTGTTAACAGTGCAGACAAAGCAGAGCTAGGCTTGCCTTCAGCGGATTTGTTTTCAAGTATCTACTTACTGATTTTCAATTTTAGCTGCATACAGCTTGTTTTTCTCAACATTCACAAGTTTCTTCTCTTCTGCCCTGCTGTAGTACAAGATCATTTCTTCCATTAGGGCTTCCAGGTTATGTAGCTCTTTCCAAGGCTGAACAATAAAGTGACCTGGATGGCAGGCCACCGAGACATAGACGTCCATGAGCTCACCAGTCTTTGACAAGGGTAGAGGTGGAGGCATATCAATGGTAGATGCTGCACTGCTGGGCTCTCTGGCTACATCAGAGACACTCTTCTCTACCCTTCCACTGGTCGACCGTGGAGCTGACACTGCATCACTTGTCACTTTTGTGGAGGTAGTCCCACTGGGCATTACACTCAAGAAAACATCTTTCTGATGCTTCCACAAGTCTGCATTTTTAATCTGTTGATTGACGCTACGATCCACATCTGGGAAATTCTCTGGAGCAAACAAGTAAATGTGTGCAGTTCCCTTTGAACCATCGTGCTTAACCACCTTGGAAAACAGAACACAGTTTAACTTCCAGTTAATAGCTAATACATGTGCATCTGATTTTGTACAGAAGGCTAAAGCCTTTAACAGAAAAGTGGCAGAAGTTCATTGCACTGTATATGCACAGAAGTATTTTCAAGGTTCTCTCAAATACATTATTGAAGACGTTGGAGAGTAAGCACCTCACAGCAGCTAAGACTGTTTGCAGCTATTCCACTAACGTAAAGCAAATACAAAGACTGACTTGAGTTTTGTTCTGCCCAACACGTACAATCTCAGTACTGCATGATTCTAGTTTTCAAAACAGTAAGCCAGTGTCCGTACAGATCTGAACAACTCGGTAATGCTATTAAATATTAACACTTAATCCTTCAAAATTCTCTTCCTGTCATTATGGGAGATGAAGCCTCGTAAAGTAAGAATGGGGAAAAAAAAAAGATGAAAAAACCTTCAGGTTTTATCAGGTATAATTTTCAAGTACTGACATAAAAATATTTCCTATTTAACATCAGATATGCTAACATTATTTATAGTGAAGGACTGAATTTTTAATTTGGCTCACTACATAACATGTAGTTACATATTCTTCTGTTGATTTTCCTAGCCAGGAATAAAACTTTTCCACAATTAAAGCACACATCTGTCACGTACTATTTAATCAAGCAAGGATTAGTACCAAACTCAAACTATCTGGGAAGAGGACATTTAGAAAAGCAAGATGCAACAGTCTTAAGTCCAGACTAGAGGAGCTCGGTTTTAACTACTCCGTCTCCAGTGTTAAATCAAGCAAAAAAGTAAAGTAAAGTTACAAAACACATTTTCAAAGTGCTGTAGCAGCACCCGGAATCACATTTTTAAGAGGAAATTAGCTCTGTTCAGTCTGTAGCTAGTAATACATTTCATTTAGAATGGTGTTTTCAGTTAATTAAACTGTACAGGATACACTGCAAGCAGAAATAGTTTTATCTCAAAGATATCAGAAATTCTAAGTACACAATAGCATATAGTAAATCACACTAGATTAGAAAAAGCAAACAAAAAGTAAAGCTGCTTTCCAGGACTGTAAGGAGAGAAAGCTCTGTTCGCAAGAAGCAAAAAATTAATCTAAAGTTAACTCTACAGTTTTATCTTTTTATGTGGTGAAACATTCTTTCTTATCAGTCCGTAAAATAACTCTAGCTGCGTATTTGGACTGGGACAGCAAAAGTGCAAGGCTAACATGAAAGTTGCTGAATTCTTGACGGGAAAAGAGAAGCTCCCAGCAGGCTTAAGCAAATAAGTTTTATTTCAAATGTCCTAAAGAGAAGGACTTTGTATAGAATTCATGTCCAAGAGCTGGCTTTTATACTTCTATAACAAAAATCATCTAGAGTTGTTCTTTCAGTGCTCTTTCCACATGCCTATGGACTTAAGAGTCACATACACATTTTGACTATTTACCTTCATGATAAATTCAGGACAATTCAGTACAGTATCTCTCAGACACAGTACAGCATCTGGAGTCCACATGCCAGTGCTAGGAGGCAGATCTGCTAGGCAGCATTTCATAGCCTAAGAATAGAATTAAGTATACAAGGTCTAATTTAGTAACGTGGAAACAACTAAGTCACAAATTCCTATTGACAGAAAGTTCAATAACTTATAATCAACAGAAAGAGACGAAGGAACATGTGAAAACAGTACCATTACACTTATGCAACATCCTGTTGATACAGGACGTTATGATTTATTGCAGGCAAAAATGCACAATGAAATACACTCCACTGTTGAATGCTATTAAACAAAACAAAGTTTCATCACACAAACCTTGATGTAGCAGCACTACAAACACTGCCAAGGGACCTAGTATAGGTTAGCTTTAACATGTCTTTATACCTGGGGAGGTATTGCAATTACTTCTCTCAGGAATTGTGGTGGGATTTCTCTAAGTTCTGATGTTTTTACAGTTGCAGCCGTTCCAGTATCCATGAACTGTACATCAAGTGCCCGTCTAGAGTGAATAAGTCTTATCTGAAAGAAGAAAAGCAACATTTTGTGGTTAAAACCACAGCAGTAACACATATTTTCCACAATTGAAAGCTATACAAATTTCATAGAAACTAAGGATTCAGATATAGTGATACAAAAAGAGCCATTTTTATGTAGAAGAACTGTAGCTGTTCTTTGAATACTTCTTACCTCTACACGGGCCCATTTTCCTTTGGAAGGAAACAAGCAGATTTTGCCACAGAAAGGTAGTGATACATTAAACTCAGATGTCTGCTGCAAATATAAAAACATGAAGTTAAAAAACATGGATCTATTAATATCTGACACTCAACTAACCATTTAAAAAGCCACACATGGAATAAACATTTCTGAGAAGCAAAAAGTCTACGTCAAACATAAAGTCTCTCTCCAGCTCAGAAGCATTTCTTATCACATTGTTTTAAGCTTCCCCAGTCTGTAAAGCTTTCATTCCAAGCTGTGTCTCTTACAGGGAATCTGAGAGAATACAAAGTGCTAAGGGGAAAACCCCCACATTTGGAAACACTGAGTATGAAATCACAGAACAGCACTTTAATGCTCTGAAAAGCAAGAGCAGTTTAGACCTGCTACAGACAACTGAAGAAGCTCCCACCTTTATATTCTAGAACACATAATTTCTTCAGATGTTCAACAAATCAAATTTACTACTGACCGAAATGAAAGTCTCCTAGGCGTAACATGCACCATGATGTTCCTAAATAACATAATAAGACAATGGCTGCACTAAAAAAAGCGTGAAGAAACTCCATTTGAAGACCCCTCATCACCTTAGTTTGTTTAAATTGCCAGGCAAAATAAAACCCTTCAAGATAAATTCCAAAGTCAAGATTGCTTCTTTTACCTCCATAAACAGATTGATATTAAAATGCCAAAGTCTGTCTAAGATAGCAACACTTACCAAACATATGCTCTGTCCAGAAAATCTGAACTTCTGAAATACCTGTCTGGCTACCTGTCTTTGTGTTGCTACACCTTTCAGGGTTCCACATGCTTTCCTTCAGTGTTTAGTTTGCTTGAAACTGAATGGTGATAACTGAGATGTAAAGTATTTCCAGATGGCGCGTATTCCAAAACAGGCCTAAAGCTCAACTTCTACACCTGGAAACACTTTGACAGAGTAGTTTCACAAGCAGCAGTTCTAACAGGACCTTCAAGGATCTGCATTTCATGGCTTGATTCTCTAGGGCTTAGCTCAATGTTAAACAAATTAGATTCTCTTGAGATTTCTTTTTTTGTGTAAATTCTCTTCAGTCTAGCAAGGGTTGTTGCATGTGTCTGTAAATGGCCAGAGGAATGCCAGACTTCTCTGCAACATGCCTATTCTAAAGCAACTTAAAACTTTTGAAAACACCTCTGATATGTCAGTTCTAGTTGATATTAGCCACAACATTCAAAAGCTAAGGGTACAAGGACAAAATATGCAGTATATCAGATCAAAGCCATCCAATGTCCAAGGAAGTCAAGCTAAAAATAACAGACGTTGATTACACTGCTTTTATTGTCACTTTGCATAGTACGTGGTGGGCCAGGCTGTTTATGCACCTCAACTCCATCACATAACTAAAACTTCCAGAAAAAAAATATGGCAGTATCTTGACAGGCTTTATAATAATCTGATGCAGTTTCCATTGGAAGCTCCCCATTATGAGCCATATTGTTACTGTTCTAACCATTCAGCAAAAGTTGTAAGTAGTGGCTGGAACTGTAGAGACAGCTTATGAAAAAAAAGAAGCATCAAAAGACACTTTTTATGCTGAAGGATGCACCCCAAAAAACTAGACACTGAACTTACAGCCTTTTTGAGTAGTCTATGGCTACCTCAGAAACTTGAACTTACATGCAAGGAAAATGATTGGCACACTCTAAAGAGAGGCTAGCTACATGACTTCACCACTTCTCTCACCATAGAACCTACCTTGTAATGGAAGAAGTCTTCCAGTTTCTGCAAGATTTCAGAAAGTCTAGACAAGCCTTTAGATGGCACTTGACAATACAGGCTTCCATCAGAGAAAACACTGGTTACTCTGACGTTTGTATAGAGTGCATCTACCTGCAACGGTAAGATTTTCACAAGAAAAGGGGGGAAAAAACCCACTCCACAAACTTAGCAAGCTTCTGCATACAGTTTTTTGTCCATCCAAGACCTGAGCAGTTAATGATTTTCAATTAATTAAGAAGGAAACGGGAAAACGGTACCTTTGGGTTCAGTTCAAGGGACTTGTCATACAATGCCTTCAGACAAGTAGCATTGATGTTTATATCGTCTTCTCCAGAGGTGTCATAGAGAACAAGAAGAGGAACGTCACTCCTTTCCAGTATTTCCACAGCAAATATCTTAGAGCATGTCTGCAATTCCACAGTCTTTACTAGGACAGGATCATCACAGAAGACTTCCAGTCCTGTAAGACACACCATACTTGTTATGTATCACTGTATTAAAAGGGAAGAACAATCAAGTCTATGTTTGCAACAGGAATCTTTCCAAGAATCAAGATCTATCAGGAAAACTATGCTGCACCCCTACTTGCATACTGCTCCATTTCCACCTTTTTAATGCAGAAAGTCACCTTTGGGAGGGGAGACGAGGAGGGGCAGAAAAGAAAAAGATCCTCTTCAGAAAGAGTTGAGCAAATGTGTANTATATATACACACAAATATATATAAAAATAAAAAATAGAAATGTCTACCATTTTTAGGAAAGTAAATAATTTCCAGGAGAGTCTAAGTAGTCTGCAAGTATACAAGTACTAAAAAGGGAAGGACCACTTAAAATAACTAAAGAGGATCATATTTAGGAATACTGCCCAACCTGGCCACAACAAAAAGGGGTTGTGCTAGTACATTGCTTCACACAACACAAGTTTCCATGCATTTCTTTAGGCTTGCATATATTAAAGGGACAAAGGCATCCAAGCTAAGCAGAAACAACTACGCTCCATTACAGAGATACTTGAAATCAAGGGTTTTTTTTACAATACCTTCCTTCACATCCTTCCTTCCTTCCTGTGCCTACCCCTGTCTGCTTAGACTAGCTTTCTTGGAACAAAGTCTAACACAGAGTTAGTACCAATAAGGATCAAAGCTCCCAGACTGAGACACTTCAGTCCATGAATCGTGCAAGAGCAAGCTGTATAGTCAACACTGGCTTTCTCTTACCTGCCAGTTTACATTTTGCAGCTTGAAATGGAAGTGAACTGAACCGTTTCTGTAGTTTGTACACACTGTTGCTTTCAACAAACTCACTGAAGCCATGATCAACGTAGCATACCTGATGATGGAAAAAAAGAATAAAAGCTTAAGATCATTAATATAATTATAAATATGTGCTTTGGAGCCTAGGAAGAATGTATTGTGTTACCACATCCTTTGTGCAGCCACAGACAACTAACTTCTCACTAATTTAGTTCCATATAATGCCATTAATGTTATATTTATTTCACTGCTTGAATGTTCAGAGTTTTCAGGGAAGGGCTTCTTCTCAAGATCTCTGTAAAACTATTCTCTCCAAGTAGTCCACATGATCTCAACTCTTAATCAGAATAGTGCTGGAAGGACACAGCACATATTACATCAAATTACATCAACAAAGGTAATAAAGTGGCAATTTTTACTTGTGAAGTTTTGAAAGTGTTGAAAATCCAAGTACCACTGAAGTGCCATTCTATATTTTGCCTTTTGTTTTTACAGCATTAAGAGAACCATCTTAATTTATGTTTATAGTAACTTCAACACACAACGAATGCAAGAAATTAGTAGGGAAACTGCTTACTGGCAGCAAATAATTGGAGCGAGAGAATGAAGGCTTTGACAGGACTTTTTACACATTTTTTTCTAAACTCTATCATGCAAAATGCATGCACACCAAACACTGAAAGACAAGTCAGAGTACCTTTTCAGAGGAGCAAATTCTGCAACAATGCAGCTGCCTTCCTTTGGCCGATATCTCTAGCTAGAGAGAAATTAGAGGCAAGAATGCTACCCATTGTCCTTCTCACTTCTCTAAATCCAAGTCTTTCCCAAGAATGAGTTCTGAGTGCCCCCTCCAAGTTCCAACTGAAGGGTACCACACTAACTTTCAGAAAAAAAAAAAATTAATTCTAACACAGGTGCTATTTAAATATTAACTAAATGGATTCACTTTAGAAGTATGTTAAGCAGACTTGGGTAAAAAGTCACCTAACCAGGAGAAGAAACAAAAAAGGTATTATTAATGTTTGTCTAGGCAAGAAATAATTGGGAACTTTGAAACTCTTTTTTACAGTTTTGTCATATGTTCTAGTTTTATTGTAGATGGCAAGAAGAATTTTCTTGGCCCAGGCAAAGTTTAACCAAGGAGTTAAATAACCTAGAAGGAATTGAACTAAAACACATGCTACATCTAACTCCCAGAACACCAGATCTGCCTGGAAGGCAACACGAGCTTATCCTTCTCATTATCTTGGCTCTTTAGTGCATGTAATACATAGTTGAGTACAAGACTTCAAACAAGATGTATCAGCAAGTGAAATTTATTCTTCCCTTTCCCTTCCTCTGTCCCACTTCAAATAGTGCTACTACACCCATTCCTGCTAAGACTACCAAAGGTACATTTTTAGTACAGAAGTGCTATAGGGCCCAGTCCCATATAAAACCCAAACCAAAATCCCAAGCCAGAAATTATTTATGAAAAAAATCCCTGAAAGATCATTTAAATTTGGCAATCAGGTGTCCTCAAGATAGTCTTTTTTTCTCATGTAACTGAAAATAGAAGTACTTCAGGGCAAGAAAGGAGAGTGCGACAGTGCAGCATATTTAGGAACTGACTGTATCTGACACCCAAAATTGTTTCAAGTCTTTCTCCAAGTGCCAAAAGAAGGAATTGCTTGCCTTTATTTTGTTGTCTTCTAGAGAAATTATCCGAGCACGCAACCAGGCATCTTCTTCAGCATGTACTGCAACAAGTTGCCCAACGCTCAGAGACTGAGCTAGTGACACTCTACTATTCTGACTGTAGTATGCTTTCATGTCATCTTCCATTTGTTCCTGGGCAGAAGAATAATCTTTCCCCACATACCTACAGTATTTAAAAAACAAAACAAAACAAAAAACCCAACAGAAGAATTACGACGAAATGTCAAATAGCTGAATAAAAGCTACAAACATTTATATGCACACAAGAATATAATTAAATTATGGATATATATTTCTTCTAAGCATATCAGTATTCAAACACTTTTCCCATTAACAGGTTTATAGAAAAGTAACTGCCATAAAATTTTGTTGACAGCTAAGGGCTTTCCACCAGTGTATAATTTAACATGCTCTAGAATTGTAGAAAGAGCTCTTACTTCATTATTAAAATAATGTAGGGCAACTTCACCACAAGAGCAGTATGGTATTTGGGACCAAGTATTAAGGAGAACTAATAGATTATCTCTAAATTTACTCTGTCATTAACTAATACCAGCTGAGAGTTTAGGTTGGAGTTAGGTTTTCACTAAGGTTGACCAAAAACGAGACGTCTAAAATAACTTTACAAGTCAACTGTAAAACATTGTATTGTTTTGTCTCAGCCTTCAGAACAATTCTGGTATTAGACTGCTGACCTCCTGGTTCATATGGAAATAGTTTGTATTGTATAGATATTTTTTAAGTATATAAGCTTACTGAAAACTCCAAATGGCAAGTTTTATAGCACACAAAATTAAAACTTAATCCCTAATTTGTATTAGTGTTTTAATTTGATTTATGAACTTTAACTGTTCATACAGTGATTAACACTGCTTATTTCCATGACATATTATTGTCCTAGAAAAATCTGGGTTTATTCTGAAGGTCTGCTATGTGCCCAGGATTAGTGCAGATACTGTACTATGGCACAATATGCTAACTTTGTTAACAAGATTAATTTAAATCTGGTCACATTCCAGGGAATTCTTATTTTCCTAAAGACAATCTCCACATCCAATTATATTTATATGTTACTATATATTATATTTATATATTGCTTTTCAGAAAGACAGCCCTTTTGTTGCTACATAAGCACTCATCCACTTCATAATGGACACGGAGTGTGGCAACAGTCACATACGTGCTACTTAAAAGTTAGTTTCTTAACATTTGTTTCATAAAGGTACTTAACAGACAAGAGGGGTATCTTAACCAAAAAGTAGAATGAACTTTCAGAATTTCCTGCCCCACTCACTATTTTCTGGTAATAGGTGAGCATCATACTGAAAAAGCTTCTGGCTGCTTAAAGCTAATTGAAAAAATATTTTTCAGATTCTTTAGAAAAGAATCTTGGAAAGTAACCTTAAAAAAGTGAGTTAGAGAGTTATCTATGTGCAGGTGGCCAGATACTGCACATGTGCATTCAGCGCAGTCCTTAGTCTCACATATCAAGTAAAGCTTCCTGCTTCATTGTGAAAGGAGCAGAGGAGTATGCTTCCATAGTGAACCAAGCTATAAAATTCTGTCCATTCTAAAAGATAGAAGAGGAGGAAAAAAAGAAAAAGTATCCAAGCTGAAGCACAAAGACTCAACATAGTTAAGAATAAGACATGATAACTATTTCTTGTGAGAATTCAAATGTAGCACATAGCATATCATCTCTGCCTTCAGTCACCCAGGAGTGTTTCTATCACTTCACTCTCATTCTGACTACATCAGAACTCTTACAGAATTGTACCCATCTCAGAATTGAAATACCACCAAACCTTACAGCTTTGTCTTAACTACTACTGCAGTTGAAAGGTTTCGACCAAACAACGCATAGCCACATACCAAGAAAGTAAAGAGACATTGCTCCGTCCCCAAGACAGAAAGAAGAATCTTGATTTTATTGATCCTGCAAAAATCAACATCAACCAATAGCTGTTACACAGTTCTTCTGTAGATCAGGCGCAAATGACTGGTAGTACATGCACAGGAAAGGTGAGTCCATGCATTGCTTCCTTCCTATACGTCTCCATCAACATTTTCTCATCATGGTAAAAAAAACTATTCCCTTCAGGGCTAGTTTAATCTTGAAGATAAATGACCTTGCCCATGAAGTACACAGATAACCCTAAGTAGTCATTTCTGTATCTAGGGCCAAGAAACCCCTAATCACCACCACATACTTACACAGAACTGACAAATGCAGAAACTTTAAAAGTCTTTAGCAAGACCAAGAACCGTGGGAACTGCTGCTTTAGAGAAATTTTAAGATAGAACCATAGAATGATTAGAATTGGAAGGGACCTTAAAGACATCAAGTTCCAACCCCCCTGGATGGGCAGGCACACCTCCCACCAGACCAGGTTGCTCAAAGCCCCATCCAGCCTGGCCTTGAACACTTTCAGGGATGGGTCATCCACAGGGCAACCTGTTCCAGTGCCTCACCACACCCAACATGATCACCCTCAGCTCATGAGTGTCATACAACAGTTTAATCTGTGGGACTTGAGGCATTCACCAAAGGAACTAGTGAAAACATCCTTAAAATACCTCATTAGAAATCCAAGATTCGTTACTCCACATATACAGCATGTTACCAATGCTGCCAGAATTAAAAGGTGTAGAGTGAGAAGGAAAAAGCTTTGCAGATATAAGTCCCACCTGCACAGGCAAGCTGGAAATAAAAGAAGTAATTTGTTCCTGCTCTTCCCAATACCAAACATGCAATATGCACCATGTCTGTTTCAGTATCTATATGTACAGATAATTACATGTCTTAAATTGGCTTGTTTTCTTGTAACTATCCATCCTCACCATCTTCCGCATCTTAGACTAAATTCAAAGAGAGCTCTCACAGGAACAACGTAAAACATAAAGCCTCTCTTTTCTTTGATGCAGTTCTTCCTCCTTTGATGTCTTGTTTCGAGCCTTGGCTCACTCACAAACTCTAGCTGTGTATTCTGCACTACAATAACTGACTCATCCAATCTTAATGCAGGATGAAGAACTTTACCTTAAATTATGCTTTGTGTCGAGACCAGTATACAAAATAAATGTAGAAGCAACGTACAAAGAAAACTTCTCTGAGAAAAAGCACAATAAAGGAACAGTGCTAGCAGCTAAAATAAAGATGACAACATTCTCAAACGAGAATTTCTCTCATAACCCCTAAGTATGGGGATTTTCACTACAGATCACCAACCATTAAGATTCCATGACTTCACAGAACTAAAACAGTGGACTGACCATAAAGCTGAATTCTAATACATTACTGACAGATAGAGAGAAAAAGGGTATCTACACTTCAGCCTTAAGGCTAGTGTCTTGAATACTGCAAACAAGCAATTTGGTTGGTATTTGGAACCCTAATACCTTAGGAACAGGTATCAGTTTCATAGTGAAAGAATCTGTAAGTAAACTGCATGCATAGCTACTTTGATCCTAATGAGGACTCCTGAGAATGACTAAAACTATCTAATGAAAGCTAAAACTAGTGGGAAAAAGCAGAGAGCTGTCAATATAGTATATTACCACACAGTTCTTCAATTCATCCTCTGAAATGTCACGTAAAACTCTTAAGATTTGGCTTGATTTGAAATAATTTTCAGCATTAAACAGCCTCTGCAAAAAAGCGCTTCAGTTTTTTGTTTATTTTAAAGGACTGCTAAGATTTGTGTGTTTTGTCCCAACAGTGAAAATATAGAAAGCTTATAATGCTATTTTCTGAAACAACACAGTGACATATATGTAAGACAGCCACTTCAATCCACTTCTTACACTGTTCTTTAAGATTGGGCTGATTAGCACCAAACCAAGAAGCAGTAGTAGTTTATTGCTGGCTGGAAGCTCATCTGTCCCCAAAAGTGAAAACTGCAGTGTATTCTGAACACACTCAAGTCATGCCTAGTTAGTCGTAAGTAAGTTATAGAAGTACAAAATATTTTTACAAGTATTGCAGCAATATCTGAATACTACTATGTGTTATGGTAGGGTTATTTTAAAATGTCTTCCAACGGCAAGTTAAATCTGTTTTGATTCTCAGCCAAGCTAATGACAGAACTACACAGAGGAAGTTCCAGAACTTTTCCACTTAAGCACATAAACAAAAGGATTAAGTTTCAGTATCAAAATAAGTAAATAACATAGTCCTGCAACCTCCTATTTAGCTGTTCTCTTATGGCAGACCTGCACAATATGAGAATGTAGATTTACAAATAAAGCAAAAAAGATAGATTCTGAAGTACAAACTTGCCTAATTAGGACATCGTTAGTGTTTTTCAGTTCCAGCACTATGACAGACACAGGTCCTTCTGATGGAATGATTAGAGGAGGAACAGTTACATTCTCTGGATACTGGTCCTTGGATTCTTCATACTGTTGTTCAGCTGTGGCCTTCGCACCATCATGCCTCTGGACTTTCTCAGTGACATTCAGATTTTCATCAGTGCATCTTTGGGGTTTAGGATAGAGGATGGCCTTTCCAGGGACTTCAGATATGTACTCCACTACACATACATCTGAGAGCAGCTCTAGATTATTTAGAATGTCTTCTGGAAATTTTACTTGGTAAGTTTCTTGGTACAACTTGGGAAGCGCATGAGCCCAAAGACCACTGGAATACTTCAGCAAGATGTTAACAACTTTCTGCTTGACGTCACTACTAAGTGATGCAGGCGTGGTCTCCACATTTGGTTTTACCAAAGGGCTGACTTTTGAAGCAGCAACATTCCGAGATGCCTTTTCTTGCTCTGTATCACGTTTTGCTATTGGTGGTATTTTCTTAGCAGGATAAAGAAGCCCATCCATCTGATCACCCCTGTGTACTTTCTCCACCTTGGAAAACAAAAAAGTAGAGTTGATAATCAGTTGCATCTCTAAGTATAAATAATTTTGCCAGTTACATTTTTATGACACACTTTTACACAGACTTTGAAGTGGACATACAGAGGGAACTAAGCTTGAGGCAGTTACTACAGGGTAGTATTTCTTGTAACGTTTCCTCCTCCATTTTGAACACACATGACTACATCGCTACAGGACTACATCAGTACAGTAATATGTATTTATGCAATATCTATACAAGCTGAACTTGCTTCCAAAGAAGTACAGTCTCTCTTTTCTCCTAGAAGGACCAGAATATGATGACAGGCTTCACAAATGTAGGGTCTTTGCACACTAATCCCCCTGGTGTTCCCCATAGGTAAGCATATAATCAACAAAAGTTTCTGTCTGAGTATACTGAGGGAAAGAGAACTTGATTGTGTACTTCAGAAGCAAAAGGATACCTGTCCTTTTACAGTGTCGTAAAGGCTATCTGCTGTCACTCTCAGGGAATTATTTTTTATTTTAAAAAGTTCTCAAATTAAGGAAGAAATTTCTGGATCATAATAAATTTCATAATAAATTTGATTAAGCCATTTTAAACCATGCCCACAGCCTCTCTCTGCACCCATATGTTTTGCAGGTCTGCATATCTCTACCCTTTCCTAAGTTCAATAACAAGCATCTCACATGGTCTGAAGACACAACCTTGAAAGCACCATTTGAGAACTGTAGAAACAAGCTCACAATAAAATTCCACATCCTAAAGCTACGCAGTTTCAACCTAGATCAACTTAACTGGAATATTTTTGTAGAACTGAGATAACAAAAGCTCTCGGTATTTTCACAGTGGTCCCAAAGCAAGAACAACTCCTGCAATAAAGAAAGTTATTAAGGTTTATGTAGCTGGACCTTGATGTTTGTTCCTCAGAGAAAACAACTCTTACCAGTTTCCTGGGTCCATATCACAACAAAGTCCTTTTCACAGGCAGATCAATGAACAAAACACTGAGGAGCTGAACTACTTGCTACTACTCAGAGGTAGCATTTACCTTTGGGATATCAATGTCTTTACCCATCAGAAGCATAAGAAAGATGACTTTAACTATTACCTTATGTAACAAGAAATCTCCTAGATTGTTCCCTCTCAACCATACTGTGGGCCCAGCTGATATCTGGTAGGTTGAAGTCTCCCACCAGGACAAGGGCAAGCAGTCTTGAAACCCATCCCAGCTGCTTATAGAGTATTTCATCTACCTCTACATCCCGGTTGGGCAGTCTGTAACAGAATCCCACAAGGACATCAGCATTGATGGTCCTCCCCCCGATTCCTACCCATAGGCACTCAACTCTTATTTCCCTCAATTAGTTCTTGACATTCATAATCCTCCCTAACATACAGGGCCACCCCTCCTCCTCTCCTTCCTTGCCTGTCCCTTCTGAAGAGTTTGTAGCCGTTGCAACACTCCAGTCATGCGAGTCATCCCACCATGTTTCTGTGATAGCAACTACATGGTAGCTTTCCTGCTGCACAAGGGCTTCCAGCTCCTTCTGTTTGTTGCCCATGATGTGTACATTAGTGTAAAAACACTTCAGCTGGGCTACCGGTCCCACCACCTTTTTTGGTGTAGGAAGGCCTAACTTCTACCTGACCATTCCTAGGCTCAGCTGTAGTTCCTAAACCATCAATGAGCCTTGCATCTCTGCTGATGGATTCCGCCTCCCTTCCCCTTTCAAACTTAAAGACCGTTTCATGAACCGTACCAACTCCTGTGCAAAGACCCTCTTCCCCTTTTCACAGAGATGTACCCCATCTGCCTCCAGTAGGCCTGGTGTCATGCAAACCTTCCTGTGCTTGAAAAACCCAAAGTTGTGCCTCTGACACCAAACTCGGAGCTAGGTATTGATCTGCTGGCACTTCCTGTTACTTTTGTCATCCTTCCCTGTGACTGGGATGACAAAGGAGAACACCACCTGTGCTCCTGAATCCTTGACCACTTGTTCTGGGGCCCAGAAGTCTCTTTTGGTTGTCCTTGGGTTTCTTGTTAATAGCTCATCTCTGCCTACCTGAAAAATGACTAAGAGGTAATAACCTCAGTGGCCTACCAGGGAAGGAAGTTTTCTCTTTACGTCTTTAACGCTGGACCCAGGGAGGCAGGAGACCTCACTGAGAAGTGGGTCAGGTCTCCATATGGGGTCTTCCTCTCCCTTTAGAATGGAGTTGTTTATAACAATGACCCGTCTTTTTTTCTGAACTGGGCGTCTTTTAATGCTGGCTTTAGTATGAATTAACCCTGGTGACACCCCTGTAGACAGTGAATAATCCTCCTCATTGTGATTGTGTTCCCTTTGCAGAGCTTCATATCTGTTTTTTAAATTACCTGGGGAGGTGGGGGAGTTACTGGGGAGAAACACCTGCTTCCTCAGGCAGGAACTTTTTCCCGCAGCCCCCTACCTCTAAGTTACCTTCTTCAGCCTGGCAGAGAGAGGACAGGAGCTCTCTGCAGCAGGGGCTCTGTCTGCCTGCCTGCTTGGTTTCCGCTACGGGAGGCAGGGGGCAACTCTGGCAGCCTTTCTCCCTCTCGCATTTCCTGATTTTCCTCAGCTTACTTACCTCCTCCCTGAGCTCCACCACTAAGCAGAGGAGCTGCTTTACCTGGGCTTATCTCCCACAGTCGTGCCCACCAATGTCATCCAGCAATGGCATAAAAGCAGGCCACATCCCCCAGCCTGATGTTTTTGAGTGGCCATCAGAGCTCCATCTGGGAAGCTGCCTCAGAAGTGGTGCATGCAGAGCGCACATGGTCCTCTTCTGTGTAGACACCATGGCTGTTCTGTGGCTAAGTTCATAGTACTACTGTCTGGTGAGGTGATCCCAGGTGACGCCCTCCTGCTCCTTGCTTGCTCCTGTGCCTCGTTTATATCTGCCACCAGTGGTGCTGGCTCTGCCAAGGCTGCCTCAGCACTCTGCCCACAGGCTGCCGGCTCCTGGCACAGACTAGCTACTCTGCCCCACTTCAAAAAGCCCTCAAAAAGAGCACCTTGCCTGACAGGACTTGTACCCTCTGGTATCAGGAATCTCACTGTACCTCTTGAACCAGAGAAGGAAGGTTAAAAAGAAAAACCCAAAACAAAAAACTTATCAAAGGCTTCCAAGTGTTGTGATATACAGTCAAGAGACAGAAGTATATCAGGTGGCCCAGATAAAAAAATCAGGGCATACCACCTTGTCAGGTAATGACATGCTATATACAGAGGAATTGATGCACAAATTGAGGAATTTGTGGAAACTTAACTCCAGAAACCACTTGGCATTATCAGGACAACAATCTGTTTGAGAAGGCTGTGTCGGAACACATGGCAGTTCATCATGAAAGAAGCTGGATGCAGAGGTCTAGCTTTATGCACCCTTTCTCTTAGATAGCTCTCTTTAACTACTGCTGCAATAGAGATGATTCATGTGACTATTAAACCGTACACACTAAAGACTGGCAGCAGACTAAAGGGAGAAGATCCTTAGAGACCTTTAAGCCTCTTAACTCCAATAATAGCGCTGAGGTTTTCTAGACATTGAAGCTCTGTTTTGAAAAGACGCTGACTGAGCAAACCATGTGGAGACAGAAAAAAAATGCTATTTCACTAAGTTGTTTGAGCTTACTTCAGTATAAATAAGCTCAGGTGGACAGCACTACATTACTATTTCTCACACAGAAGTTAACATTTGAGGTGCAACATACTCCTCCAGACTGTGCTGCAGCCAAGACACCTGCAAGGATGCACTACACCACAGAAATCTTCCATTATAAGTGAAAAGCTTCACTTGTAAGCAGCACCTCAAAACAGCTCCCCCTTCTTTAACACAAATATCCCAGTTTGTTTCCACTTGTGTTTATAGATCTGCCTGCAATGTAGTTCCCATTAGCACAGCTGACAGGCCTGCTTTGCAAACAAAACATGCCTCCTGTCACCTCTCCATATGAAAGCACAAAGCAAAGTCAACAGCTGTCAGAATGTGTTATCAAGGCTACAGAGACTGAAGTTACTCTACACAGAAGCAAAAGAAAAGCATGTTTGTCCTGGGCCTGAGTAACAGAGGGAGCTCTCAAAAATTAAAATCTCCAGCTCAAAATAATAAAGCTTCAAAAAATACCACTAAAAAACCTCCCAAGATAAATGCTGACACTACAACTAAGCCAAGTGGAATGCAAAAGAAGACCAAGTCCACTGCTTTTGACATATACATGCAGAAGGGATGAAGACAGACATGCTCCTGTATGTGCTGGTAGGACAAAAGCTTTGTGTATGTGTGCCTGACAACATGCAAGTAAACCACTACACCAACATATATAATAAAAAAAACCCAGGATCCACTTGGTGTATGCCAGAATGACCAAGATGATATTGAGTCTTGTTTAATTGTTTGTACAGTGATGATCCACAAGCAGATACACTGGCAAACTTCTAGAGCATTAACACCTTCCAGAATGAAAGTGGAGAAAAGACCTTGAAATGAGAGTTTCTAGTCAGAGAAAGCGTCCTGTGCTTTCAAGGTTACATTCACAACCAGCATATACAACTATTTTCTGCCATTCTTCTGCAAGCTAGGGAAAGGAAATGTGCAGGGGAAGTTGGCATTTAATGTCAGTGACATCAAAGAGTCTCATCAGATGTGGCAAATAGGAGAAGTCTGGCTCCATGGTTATTGGCATCAAACAAGTTCTCAGAGACTGCTCTAATAGTTAGATAGTTCTGATCAGAACTATCACTCCGATTCAGGGAGAATAATTCATTGGAAGTGTGATGCATCAATTCTTTTAGATCCAATTTAGATACACAACACAGAAGCCAGCTACCATGCCATACATACCACAGACAGAATACAGAGACATTTTGCTGACAGCACCTCAGACAAACCCTTCAGTGTGAAGGCAGCTCTCATATACCTCACTTTCCTCAATAGCACATGAAGTTCAACTCCAAGCAAGCTGGAGCCCAAAGCAGTGAGGAATGTATTCCTGGCCTTGATCAGCAGTAGCTTGCATCCACACATTTGGCTGACAGCATCTTTTCTCTGTCATAGAGGTGGCCACTACAACATTGTTTTTGTCAATCATTCTAAAGTATACCTCTCTCCTGGCAATGGTGAGATGATGCTTCAACATGAAGGCTCCACTCCTCCCTGCTTTTCCAAGTAGCTGCCTCTGAAAGCAACATTGTTTAAGCTAACAAACTGCTGAATATGCATGCAAAGTAATCAATTCTGGGGGAAAAAAACCCCCAGACTTGTGCAACGTTCTTGAAAGTCTGAAGATCCCCATTGCACAGGATGGCATCAGACACAGTAAAGAGCTTTTTCTTGTAAGGCTGTGGAAGCCTCTTGCATCACCTGGTTATAGCTTATCCTCAGGATCCACTTCAGCTTATACAGCTTCTAGTCCAACACGCAATCAATCACTTTGCATGGGAAGCTACAATACCTAACTTCTTACTCCAAATGCCACAAGGACTGAAATATCACAGAATCACAGAATATCAGGGATTGGAAGGGACCTTGAAAGATCATCTAGTCCAACCCCCCTGCCAGAGCAGGAACACCTACATCAGGTTACACAGGAATGCATCCAGCCGGTTTTTAATATCTCCAGAGAAGGAGACTCCACAACCTCTCTGGGCAGCCCCTTCCAGTGTTCTGTTACCCTCACTGTGAAGAAGTTTTTCCTCATATTCAAGTGGAACCTCTTGTGTTCCAGCTTGCACCCATTGCCCCTTGTCCTATCACTGCCTGTCACTGAGAAGAGCCCGGCTCCATCCTCCTGACACTCATCCTTTACATATTTATAAACATTAATGAGGTCCCATTAAGGTTGTAGAGTGTTCATTGCTAAAAAAGGACCAGACACAGCCCTGGGCAAACTGCTCACGGTGTCCCTGCTTGAGCAGGGGATTGCATTATATAATCTCAAAAGGTCCCTTCCAACCTCAGTGATACTGTGACATGTTTATGCTACAATTAGAAGAACTATCTCAGTTATTCTGAATTTAAGTTATCAAGATGTAGGAAATACCCTCAAAAATTGTAGGCATCTTATAACTACAGAAGGCAAAATTTGAAAGGTTTTTGATTTAAGAGCCTTTTCAGTCACTAGTCCTGACAGGCAGGTCAGCTTCATTTAAAAGGTCCTGAAAAGATAATTTATGATGTTCAGACTGGCAACACCACCTGAACAGACTGACAACAGTAAATGCTGGTAGAGGTTTCATGGTAAATACAGAAGATGTTTTCAGCCCTTCAAACTGAAGTGAAAATCTCCAGATGCTACCATGACTCTGAAACGTTTCTGGCAGTCATTACTTATGTACTTAATGAAAATGTTAAAATACAAGTCACACAGGGCGTATTTTTGTATCTGCTTTTGTTGTTAGACTAAAGGATCCTTGTTGTCAAGATATGCTGTGTTCAAGTTCAGCGAGTGCTCAGAGCTAGGGTGGTAAGCCCTGCAAAGTTCAGGAATGTCTTCAGGTTGCCTGTTTCTGCCCACCCTCCCTCTTCATTAGCTTGCACATTACATTGAAGAATTATTCTCCACAGTTCCTCATGCTTTTGAGACTGTGATTTCTGGAAACAGGGTTACAAGTAAAACGCTGTGATCCAATAAGCCAGCTGAGCTAATGTAACAATTCCATACTGTTGAGGGCTGCCCTTATTCCTCACATCCTTATGCCAGCACTGAGGATCAGCAGACACTTTTGTCAGCAGTTCTTTTTGGTTGCACTAATTTTCACCTTGTAATACACTGAAGTCCCACATCTCTGAGCCCTTAGGAGAAGATTTAACACAGAAGGAGTTGCACAGGTATGTGCAAGGAAAGATGCTGTGAAATGGAGCCTGACTTCATGTGGTGGGTCATCAAGTTTTTTAACTGCTGCTCAGTAAGACATAGCTTCAGGAACATTAAGTTACAGCCTGTTCTAGCACTGTGTTTGTAGAGCAAGTTATTCTGGATCTTCTGTCCTCAACTGGCTCATTTCCACATGTACTATGACACCATCTTCTCCAACTGTATTTCACTCTGTGCTGTACTGTATCACAGAATCATCAAATCATAGAAGGTTAGAATTGGAAGGGACCTTAAAGATCATTAAGTTCCAAGCCCCCTGCCATGGGCAGGGACACCTCCCACCAGACCAGGTTGCTCAAAGCCCCATCCAGCCTGGCCTTGAACACTTTCAGGGATGGGGCATCCACGGCTTCCCTGGGCAACCTGTTCCAGTGCCTCAACACTTTCAGAGTAAAGAATTTCTTCCCAGTATCTAATACATAAATATATAGATATATGTATAACACATCCAGTTAAATTTTAGGCAGATCATGTCTTCTGTTCACTGAACCTCATTCTAAATGGGTTGCATTCTAGTGGCTGTGTCTAGTACTGCAACAACCACTAAAGCAAACTGTTAGACCAAACACTGATTTCTTTAACAAGCACAGCAAAAGAAAGTTAACTATGACAATGCTAGAGCTCACCTGCAGAAAACAATTTGTGGAGTTTGTGTGAAACTGTGCAAGCTATCATTCACACACACTACCAGCCGTAATAGCCCACTCCACCATCTTCTCCATGTGCAAAGTCCATTCCATCTCATAAGAACACACTTTCTGTTACTTATAATTATGAGCTGAATTTTTTATTCTGTCGAGTCCATTTCTCTGTTTGGAATGATGACTTTTGCTTCATACAGCTTAATTGTGGTATAGAAATTCCTTCCTTGAGAGTGAAAACCTGACAAAGTTGCTGGAGGAATACAGCTGGTTACTATGGCAATCCTCCTCTTCTCTGAGCAGACCTGTTTAATTCACTCTGAACACTACAGCAAAAACTCAGCAGCAAGATGTAGTATGTAGCACCTGGTTTGCGAAGAGAGGGAATACCACACAGGAACAGAGATTTGGATAACAAGAGCCCTAATCCTGTTTCTGTCAATCTGTTTACAAGCTGATCCTACCATCTTCCTAAGCCTTTAGTTTCACTTTCCACAATCAATCACGACTTCTATAAAATGTAACAGATGAAGAATATTCTGAGAACAGCTCCAAAAAATCCAACAAAACAGCAAACTTCCTGTCAACTAGGCAACACATGCAAGTTCCACTCTTGTCTGAAAGTATCTTCTACATTCCTGCTTGCAATTAAAAACTTTAACTTGTGATGACTTCATAAAATATTTTAAAAAAAAGAAAACAAACAAAAACCAAACACAACCCCCAAAACCCACCGAATAAAAACCAGCGTTGATTTTCCCCTTCTTTTCTTTGATTTTTTCCAATTATGTATCTTCAAGATGACAGCCAGCTTCTGGGACCTGCTCAGCACCACGCCAGACATCCAAGAGATGACATGTAGAACACTAAGCTTTCCTTTACCATGTAAAACGTCCTCAGAAAAAAACAAGCTAGGCCAATGTTCTCCAGTCTGAAGGGCATTTTCACACAGTATCAGCCAATACAATACCCAAGTGCTTACGCACACTAAAGAATGTGCTCAGGTATTGCATATTATTTAGCCATATAATTACTAAAAACAAGTAAGAACTGACTGAGGAATGGTAGACTGAAGATGAAACTGGCTTCTGACAAAGAGATTAATGCTTAAACTGATAGGTAGGCAGAGCCAGTATGATGTTTTTAAGTAAAAAGAACATCTTTATTCTAGAACTATTGAAAAGTAAGCATATGTCTTCCAGTACAACTGGAATTTCCCAATTCAGAATAGTAGTGTTACTAGCTGGTAGTTGCCCAGTGGCATAGGGATGGGGTCAGGAAGTCAATAGTGCTGGTGGAGCTGAACTTCACAAGGGATGCAAAGAATAATAATAATGACTTCTACAGGTATGTCAGCCAGAAAAGGAAGTCAAAGAAAGCATACTCCCTGAAGAATAGGACTGGCAAACTGGTAACAATGAAAGCTGAGGTACTCAACAGCTTTTTTGCCCCACTCCTCAGTGGCAACCTTTCTTCCCATACCCCTCAAGTGGATGGACCACAAGTCCCCCACAAGTCAGGGACTGAGCAAGCAAAGTGCCTTCTACTGTAAGAGAAGATCAGGTACACGACAACCTGAGGAACCTGAACGTACAGAATTGTGTGCAACATAGTAAGTTGCATCCCAGAGTCCTGAGAGAATTGGCCGATGTAGTTGCCAAGCCACTTTCCATGGAATTTGAGAAGTCATGGCAGTGAAGTCCCTGGAGACTGGAAAAAGGGAAATCTTACACCCATTTTTGAAAAGGGTAGAAAGGAGAACACCAGGAATTATTGACCTGTCAACCTCACCTCTGTGCCTAGGAAGATCATGGAATAGATCCTCCTAGAAGCTATGCTAAGCCACACAGAGGACAGGGAAATGATTCAAGACAGACAGCATGGCTTCACCAAGGGCAAATCCTGCCTGACTAACCTAGTGGCCTTCTTCAATGGAGTGCCTAGATCAGTAGACAAGTGAAGAGCTATGCATGTTGTCTGTCTGGACTTCTGGAAGGCCTTTGACACAGTCCCTGACAACATCCCTCTCTCTACATAGGAGAGATACAGATTTGATGGGTGGACTGTTAGATCCTGAGTGGGTAAGAAATTGGCTGGATGATAGCATCCAGAGGGTAGTGGCTCAACAACCAGACACAGATTGGTGACAAATGGTGTCAATCAGGGGGCTGTTGTGAGACCAAGTACTGTTTAATATCTTCATCAATGATGCTGACAGTGGGATCAAGAGCATACACAGCAAGTTTGCACATGACATCAATCTGAGTGATGCAGTTGACATGTCTGAGGGATGGGATGCCATCCAGGGGGACCTGGACATGCTCAAGAAGCGGGACTGTGTGAGTTTCAGGAGGATCAACAAGACCAAGTGCACGGTCCTGCGCCTGGCTCATGGCAACCTCTGGTATCAATACAGGCTTGGGGATGACGGGACTGAGAGCAGTGCTGCTGAGAAGACTCAGGAGTGTTGGTGAATGAAAAGCTGGACATGAGCCAACAATGTCTGCTCACAGCCAAGAAGGCCAACTGTATCCCAGGCTGTATCCCCAAAGAAGCATGGCAGCAGGTCGAGGGAGGTGATTCTGCCCCTCTACTCCACTCTGGTGAGATCGCACCTGGAGTACTGCGTCCAGGTCTGGAGTCCTCAGCATAGGAAAAGCATAGATCTGTTGGGGAATTTCCAGAGGAGTAGTGATAGGAAAAGGAGTTAACAGTTTTCAACTGAAAGAGGATAGATTTAGATTGGATATTAGGAAGAAAGTCTGNACACAGTCCCTGACAACATCCCTCTCTCTACATAGGAGAGATACAGATTTGATGGGTGGACTGTTAGATCCTGAGTGGGTAAGAAATTGGCTGGATGATAGCATCCAGAGGGTAGTGGCTCAACAACCAGACACAGATTGGTGACAAATGGTGTCAATCAGGGGGCTGTTGTGAGACCAAGTACTGTTTAATATCTTCATCAATGATGCTGACAGTGGGATCAAGAGCATACACAGCAAGTTTGCACATGACATCAATCTGAGTGATGCAGTTGACATGTCTGAGGGATGGGATGCCATCCAGGGGGACCTGGACATGCTCAAGAAGCGGGACTGTGTGAGTTTCAGGAGGATCAACAAGACCAAGTGCACGGTCCTGCGCCTGGCTCATGGCAACCTCTGGTATCAATACAGGCTTGGGGATGACGGGACTGAGAGCAGTGCTGCTGAGAAGACTCAGGAGTGTTGGTGAATGAAAAGCTGGACATGAGCCAACAATGTCTGCTCACAGCCAAGAAGGCCAACTGTATCCCAGGCTGTATCCCCAAAGAAGCATGGCAGCAGGTCGAGGGAGGTGATTCTGCCCCTCTACTCCACTCTGGTGAGATCGCACCTGGAGTACTGCGTCCAGGTCTGGAGTCCTCAGCATAGGAAAAGCATAGATCTGTTGGGGAATTTCCAGAGGAGTAGTGATAGGAAAAGGAGTTAACAGTTTTCAACTGAAAGAGGATAGATTTAGATTGGATATTAGGAAGAAAGTCTGTACAGTGAGGGTGATGAGACACCACGGCATGTTGCCCAGAGAAGCTGTGGATGCCCCATCCCTGGAAGTGTTCAAGGACAGGCTGGATGGTGCTTTGAGCAACTTGGTCTACTAGAAGGTGTCCCTGCCCACAGCAGGGAGTGCAACTAGATGATCTTTAAGGTCCTTTCCAAGCCAAACCATTCTATGATTCTGTGATCATGATCATACCCCATTTACCTTCTCCAGGTTTCTCCTTATTTTATAGCCCCTATGTCCATCTTTCCCCACATAAATAATTTGTTTGTGCAGGACCCATTTTTATCTTTACGCATCACACTTCTGAATCACTCTGCTTAATCTTGTAGTGAGTTTTTGTTTGTGCATTTTCTAGGTGGAGATGGGAAATGCACATCTGATTTTGACATGTGCTTACACAACACGTTCACTCAGCAGTACAGTATTTCCTGTTCTGTTCTCCATTCATATGTAGAGACTAGAGAGTCGTTTCAGGGAGGTTTGTTGCCCCCCTGGGACTCAAATTAGAGACATCACCAGACCACTGAGTAGTTTAATACAGCTTTCAGACTATTACCTACTTCTGCTCTTCCATGTGGGTACCAACAATGCTGAAACAAAAAAGTCTAAGGTCAATGAAAAGGTTTCAGAGCCCTGGAAATAATGTCAAAAAATTCAAGAGTGCAGGCAGTGTTTTCCTAAATCCTCCCCAGTAACGGGGAAAGACTAGGACTTCTGCCTCCACCAAAATGTTGAATTTTATAGCCATGGAAGAACTTTAAGGTGCAAGTTATGATGGGGCCTGATGGGTTTCATCTGTTTCGCTGGGGGAAATGCATCTTCGGTCATAAGCTGGCAGGACTGATTGAGAGGGCTTTAAACTGGGAACACTGGGGGAAAGGGTTGCCACCAGGAGAGCTGAAGGTAAGCGAAAGGTTGGCATGGCATTGCCTGATGGTGGCACAGCTAGAGGGAACACTTATGCTACTCCCAGGAGCACAGAGGGCTCAGGAGCACACCCAAAATGATGGCACACCAATGCACACAGTATGAAAAACAACCAGGACGAACCAGAAGCACTGATTAGCTCCCACAGCTATGATGCCATTGGTATTAATGAGACTTGGTGGAGTGAGTCCTACAGACCGGAGCGCTGGGATGGAGGGT
Organism: Nycticryphes semicollaris; assembly: GCA_013400055.1. NCBI lineage: Eukaryota > Metazoa > Chordata > Aves > Charadriiformes > Rostratulidae > Nycticryphes > Nycticryphes semicollaris. The sequence continues at coordinate 100,307 of VXBJ01002851.1, read as the reverse complement.
TACAGGCTGTTCCGAGGGATATGCAGGGCAGGTAAGGTGGAGATCTCCCTTACCTACAGAGCAACAAGTTTGACTGTACAGCCCTTACAGTTAGTGATGATGTGGTATATAGCCTCTGGGTGAGGATTAGGGGATGAAAAAGCAGGTATCCTAGTAGGTGTCTACTACTGATCACGCAGCCAGGATGATAGCCTGATGAGTTGTGCTGTAAGCAATTAGGAGAAAACTCTGGATCAGTAGCCCTTGTCTGTATGAGAGATTTCAACTTCCCATCAACTAGGAATACCATATTGCTGTGATGAGCAAGTCTGGGAAATTCTTCAAGCCTCTGAAAGTAACTTCTTGTCACAAGTACTCACTGAGCCAACTAAGAAAGATGCCCTTTTAGAGCTGCTATTTGTGAATAGCAGAGAACTGTGTTGGGAGGTTCAGATGGCATTAAGAAGCATTTCTTTACTGAGAGGGTGGTCCAAAACTGAAATAGGCTTCCTAGAGAGTTTGTCAAGGGTCAAAGGTTTGTTCCATGGCATGTAGTGTTTAAAAGGCATTTGGACAATGCCCTTAATCATTTGCTTTAACTTTTGGTCAGCCCTGACATGGTCAGGCAGTTGGAATAAATGACTGTTGATAGGTCCCTTCCAACTGAAATATTATTTTTCGTTATATTCAAGTACTTCTTAACACTTGCATTTTTTTCCACTGAGTCACCATTTTCATGAAGTTGTTATAAATTCCAAGATCTCCTTTCCCAAGCTTAACAGACCACACAGAAAAAAAACAACATTTTTTTTTTAATGTAATGAGAGTTCTTCCTGCCCATTGCTGTGGGGCAGGAAGTTGCAATTTCATGGGCCTGCAACCTGGTGTTAGGAAGTTCTATACTTCGTCAGAAAGCTCAACTTTACCAACTCACTTATTACAAACCAGACCAGCATGTGTCCAAGTGTCCTGTCTGTGGCATCCCAGCATGACTTGCTGCATTTGAGCCTTGCTACATGTCCAATCTTTTAACCAATTATATACATCCACGCAAAGACCTTCCCTAGTGTCTTAAGACTGCCTAATTCTCTAAAAGCTTTTGGAAAGGAACACCTGGAAATCCAAGGAAATGTTTTGAGAAGAGATGCAGGAATTTAATCTTCTCTTGAATTGCCACATCTGAGTTGCCAAGGTGGGAGAGTCACCACCAGCCATCAATTTTTTCAAAGCACTAGCCTTGCTGGAGATTGAAGCAGACAATTCAGTAACACTGTGGATCTGGCCAACAGAGCTGTTCAAGCAGACTCTTCTTCTCCTGACTGAAGCCTGGCTGGACAGCAACGACTTTTTGGGCATTATAAAAGGGTGGTGAGCATATTTATTCTCAGTCCAATTGCTCGTTAAGGCTTAGCTATAATCTGTGGGTGCCACCCAGTACAATTAGTTTGTACTTTTGCATTTAGCTGTGCAAAATGTGTTGCTACAAGCAAGATGCACAAGGAAGCTAAGCTAAAGAAGGGAGTTAACCCACTGATTGAGAACCAGGTTAGCATCAATTCTTTGTAGGAGGTCCTCCTGCCCGAAAGGTGAAGACTGAAAACAAGATCATCAACCTGCAACTTACAGTGATTTTTGGAGACTTCAGCTCACTCGGTAAGAAAAGTTTCCATTACTGATGGCTGTAACCTAAACACAGAAATAGTCATTCCCAGAAATCAATAATTAAACTCCTTCCTTTCAGAGAAAAGTTTAGGGATGTAAGTTATTCAGAAGTGTCCACAGAAGAATTCTCAAATTATGAGCTTCCAGATGCTGAAAGCATATTACAAGGTTTATTGGCTGCTGTTTTTTAATTAAGCTATTACTGATCAGTATGCATTCAATAAGAGTATGTGCTTTCTTTTCAAAATCGTACTGAGAGAAACACCAGGCATTTTTTCTGTTCTTCTGAGGCTGGCAGACACTCCCAGCCTAAGTACCCAACAAGGCAGAAATAATTCAGAAATTAGTCATGGAACTATCTTTATTGATAACATACACTACAGTGTGCCCTCTGGCATTTCAAAAGATCTACACAGTTCTATACCTGCAGATGACTTGTTTGAATCAGGAATCGACACTCATTATATTTAAAAGATGTATGGTAGCCTTCATATGAGAAGGCCTCAGTCCCAGTTTGAACTTCTCCATGCTGGAGTCATGGCTATGGCTTACATAAGTCAATAAACTAAGATGGGCTTTACAGGCTTATTAACAGTTCTCTACAGTAAGACTGACTGTGCCAAGACAACTTGATAGTTCTGACTGCAATATAGCAGGCACACTACAACAACGTTTCCACAATTTGACCACTGCTTATTTACACTAAAATGAAAACTCATTTCAAGCAGACAGATATTCTCATTACTTCAGTGCCCTTCTGGTGGCAGAGTTTGACAGATGTTGAGGAAGTCTGAAGTGTTCATCGATATGACTGGCCTGTTAAAGTAAAGTTAAACAAAGCCTTGATGCAAAGTTGCATTATACCCTAAATGAACCATGAGTACAGAAAAGAAAAGCACAGCAACTGAAGACCCTTAACCCAGTGGCAACAGCAACTCACATGGCAGACCTTTAAGTGGAGGCTCAGCTCCTAATATGGAGGACAAAGATATCCCTGGTGGTCAAGAGGTAACATACATTGGGGGTTGTGGGCATTGGGTTGAGCTGTAATCTCTCCCTGCAACATTATCACCCTTCACTTTCATCTGTTACAGTATCCTAACTTGTACAGCAAAATTCTGTAACCTGAAGATGTGAGATCCACTGGTGGAAACGACTATAGAAAGAAATTAACTACAGATAGACCTAACACTGTTCTCTTAAACCTACAAGCTACCAGCAAATCCTGTGTGGAGATAAACCCACCAACAAGGAAAAGCATAAGATGCATTGGGGAAAAATAAAACATGGGGCATGGAGAGGAAGTGTCATCAGCTGGATTGTCAGTATTGGAGTCAGTTAAAAGTGGCAACTCAGCAACCCAGAGCACTTGCTCCAAGAGGCCACAGAGGCTGACCTTTCTTCTCCAAAACAACTTTAGTCTGGCCAACAGTGATTTTTTTGGGTGCTGTTTTGAAGGCATTGCCACAATTTGGGGAAAGGCACAGTATTCTGTTTTTGTTTTTTCTTTGTAATTCACTGCTACAGATCATGAAAGGAAATGCAGGACTACACAAAATAACATTTGGCAAATGAACACTCAGAAATCTGTAGATTATTGGCATCTTCCACAAAAATTACATTCAATACTTACTGTGCACACATGAGGCCAGTTCTCAAGCTGACAGAGTACTGCTGTGCTAAGCTCTTCCCAGTACATTTCCTGGTAGATCTGTGGCATCTTTGACACCCAGACACCACTGCTGCGCTTGCTCAGAATCTCCATAATGCGACTTTGAACTTCACTGATGTGACCAGTAGAAGGGCCAGAAGCAACAGTACGTGCCTCTGCAATGGAAGTATTCAGGTTATCTGTTAAACAAAAGTACAGCCTTGAAATAAATGTAGCCTTATCAGCAGAGAGAAAGATACACAACTACCTACCTACTTAAAAACTAAATGTGGGAGCTGCCAGCATGACACCAACTCTAAAATGCCCAGCGTGGCTGTTTCAGTCACTTTCTATTGGAAAGAGCCATGAAAACCTCAGACATCTAGTGATTGATCTGAAGCTCAATTTTTGAATCACTGTAGTTATTTTCATGAGAAGTTGCTAAACATTTCTTCTGAAGAGGTTCTGGAAGAGGTCACTGTTGCTGAAAGGCTGCACTGAGGCAGTGTCCCAAGAAGGACACAAGATAATGTCTTTACAAGTACAAACACAACAACAAAGACACAACAAAACACCAAAGGATGTTCTTCTAAATTATCGTACAAAGCAGACCAATGATTTGCCTATCACTCTAAGATATGTCCTGAGGAAAAGGCTGAAACCAGCACCCAGCCTTTCTGTGCTACTGTATCCAAGGAAGCCCTCCAGCTGAGCAGAAAAAGGGACAGCAACTGTCCAACTACTCTGGGCAGTTTCATACATACTGTGTAGGTGCAAGGCAGTCATTATCCCAGTTGGAGGTTCACATCACTAGCTTGCCTGCCCTCCCATCCCTACTCCTCTCTTCTCCTTAGAGGGGTATATTTGCTACCCGACCCAAAGCTTCACAAATCAGCCAGAGAGGTCTCAAAGAAAGCAACCATCATTTCACAAGCCCATAAACTGCACAACTGCTGGGAGAGAGCAGGAGCAATCCTTGCTCCTGAAAGCCAGGACTGCACTCTCCTATACACTTTGACAATTACTACACAAGGATGCTCTGAGAAGACAAAGGGACAGAGAACTGAAAACACACATATCCCCAGCACCATCGAAGAGTGAAAAGGTTCGCTCACATAACTTTGTTTCTCGCACAAACCTATCTTCATTCAAAACAACTACCACGAAGGATTTTTCTTAAGACACCCAATCTAACATGAGTAGTTGACAAGAATTTTCTTCATGGCATACATACCATTTGAATCTGTGGAAGAGCTTCTAGAGAGATGAACTTGCAACTCCTTTTGAAACCGTGGTGGTACAGTCAGTCTCTTCTCAGGTCTAAAATTGAAAAGACAGTAAATTTAAATCATTCTCCTGGCTCTGAATAGCTTTATGTTTGCTTACAAAACCTATACATAAAGTTAAAATTTATGTCACATACTTATAGCAGGTGCCACACACAAGATCAGTACCTACAATGTCCTGGTTTGGAAAACAAGCTGACCAGCTGCACCAAGACAGATCAACAGGTGGTTTATTATTCTGATTATTGTGAGAAACAAAAGGCACAGTAAAAAGACATTAGCAAAAGGAAAGCATCTAGGCCTCGTAACACAATTGATGGTCTTACATTTGATATGAACAGCCCCACTATTTGGAGTTCTATCTGGATGGCATCTCAGTCTTGCTGTTCAACAGGATTGTGCTCACCTTCTTGGTAGCCACATCAGAGTCTCCTGAAAGCATGTGGCTTCAGAAGTCAGAGGAAAAACTAAAACTACACAAGAACTCAAGGTATGTGGACAGTGTTGCTATGCTGTTTAACAGATTTCCCTCTGAGGTACGTGCCCAAAGAAAGGACACAAATGTCATGCTTGCAGGTGTTTTTCTGAGGTGCCTCAGAGAAAAGCAGGTTACGCTGGGAGCACACGTAGCACAATGAACTCCTGACAATGAAGAGATCACAGCAGCGCACAGCTCACTGAGACTATTTTGAAACAATCAACTCTGGAATAATTACATACACTGCAAGAAAAAGGCAAAATGATTCAGAGAAAAGAATTCAAAGACCTGGACCAAGCACCTCCCAAAAACACATAGAAACATTCCCAGAATCATACAATAGCAGGTGGGAAGGGACCTCAAGGATCACCTGGTCCAACCTTTCTCAGCAAAAGTCCAGCACCCTGTCTAGCTGAATCTTAAAAACTGTCCAGCACTCAGGCAGGAATGTTTTCCCGCAGCCCCCTACCTCTAAGTTACCTTCTTCAGCCTGGCAGAGAGAGGACAGGAGCTCTCTGCAGCAGGGGCTCTGTCTGCCTGCCTGCTTGGTTTCCGCTACGGGAGGCAGGGGGCAACTCTGGCAGCCTTTCTCCCTCTCGCATTTCCTGATTTTCCTCAGCTTACTTACCTCCTCCCTGAGCTCCACCACTAAGCAGAGGAGCTGCTTTACCTGGGCTTATCTCCCACAGTCGTGCCCGCTAATTGCTCTGCCCTCGGAAGCCGCCCGGTACTGGCACAGGCTTGCCAATTTGAAAAGCCCCAAAACACGAGCCCCTTGCTGGCACTCTGGGCCACCTTCCCCTTGCTCAGTATGGACTTATGTAGCAGTCAAAACAAAAAGGCTAAGCTCTCAAGGCGTGCGTGCCGCAGAACAAGAAAGCAAGATATTTTACCTCAAGAAAAGTTTAAAGCAGGAAGTGGATGTGCTAACTACAAGGCTGAATTTGCAACATTTACTGCCTTATGTGATATGCAGCTGTGGCTTTTGCTGATAGTGGGAAAGTGTTAAGTTGATGGAAAAGTAGTGAGCAGGGGCATAAAAGACAGCGTTGCTGTAACAATAAACGATCTTGCTTGCGCCCAAACTCAGAGGTCTGTGCCTTCATACGCCACAGACTTACCTGCACTGGAACTGGCCTCTTTGGCCAGAGTTTTGAACTTACTGAATGATTGATGCTATAAAGACAGCCTCTCAGACCCTCCAACAGTGCTGGCAAGAAGACCTGGGAGGGCAGCAAGAAGCAACCTCGCACAACTGGTTCTCCTCCCCCTCTACTCTGCCCTGGTGAGACCCCATCTGGAATGTTGTGTCCAGTTCTGGGCCCCTCAGTTCAAGGACAGGGAACTGCTGGAGAGAGTCCAGGGCAGGGCTACAAAGGTGATTAAGGGAGTGGAGCATCTCCCATATGAGGAAAGACTGAGGGAGCTGGGGCTCTGTAGCTTAGAGAAGAGGAGACTGAGGGGAGACCTCATTAATGTCTATAAATATGTAAAGAGTGAGTGTCAGGAGGATGGAGCCGGGCTCTTTGCAGTGACAGGCAACGATAGGACAAGGGGCAATGGGTACAAGCTGGAACATAGAAGGTTCCACTTAAAGAAGAGGAAAAACTTCACAGTGAGGGTGACAGAACACTGGAAGGGGCTGCCCAGAGAGGTTGTGGAGTTTCCTTCTCTGGAGACATTCAAAACCCGCTGGATGTGTTCCTGTGTGACCTGATGTAGGTGTTCCTGCTCTGGCAGGGGGATTGGACTAGATGATCTTTCAAGGTCCCTTCCAATCCCTGATATTCTGTGATTCTGTGAACTGCAGCTACCTTCAGCATCTCTCCCTTGTTGTCTGGCTGTGACAGAACGGAGAAGAGAAACAACCTGTTCCCCTTCCGCCCATGACTGTGCAGCAGCAAGACCCAGAAGCTGTGGGCATGAAAATTTCTCAGCAAAACACAGAGTGCTAGAGAGGTGGGACACACGCTTTGGCAGCCACAAGGGAACTGCTGTTTGCAGCCTCCCTGTGGGGCTTCACTATACTATGCTGGGTGGAACACCAAGACTAGACAGCACTCAGATAAAGCCTGTCACTGAGAGGACACCCTGCCAAGGCAAGTAACACAGATCTGCCACAGCAGGACAGTTACTCTACAGAAGGAAAATCTAATACCCTGAAGTGCAACCCTGAAAGGCACAGATGTGCTTTGCTACAGCTTTGGTAAATGGAGGGGAAGGAGGGCAGGGTGGATATTGAAAAACAAACCCAGAGAAACTGCACACAGACAGCACCTCCCCACAGACTGAGGTAGGAAATGAGGTAGGGACATGCTCTGTCACCTTCAGAGCTTCCCTCAGCCAACCTGTGCTCTGAGTGCTCAGCCACTCTCACAGGCAAGTGCTGGCACTGCTGCTGGAACAAACAGTGCCCTCGAGTGTGTGCCAGCTACCTCCAAGGCTGGTGGGAGCCACCCAGGATTACTGGGGATGCTGCTCACACCTCCATTTATCTGCACACTCTTCTGAGGTCAGGACCTCCCGTCTCAAAGCAGCTTTCCCTCTTGCAATTCCCAAAGCACAAGCAACTGCAGCAGTTCTGTGGGCACAAAACACCCCCAGCAGCAAGGACATGAGCCATGGATCTTGTCGGTCCTGCTTCAAACTGGCCAAGTTGAAGTGAATGAGTCACATGGGCCACTACTCAACCTTGCACTGAAACAGAGTACGATCCTCTTCTCCATGAACCCTCTCTCTCATATGTTCCCAAGCTAACAAGACAGCATTTGGACCATTTGCAATAGCACAAGTTGTTTTCTCCTCCAGAAGTACCTGGGCTAAACCACACCTCACCTGTAGCTTCTTCTACCGAGTATGGCAGGAACAGGCACCAGAAACAAAAGAGCAGAACACTGTTACCTGAAAGAAGCTCAGGAGAATTCTGACAGAGAAGATGATGACAAGACAAGATGAAGCACACTCCATTAGAAGAGCAAGAACAGGGCTGATATCTACCTAATTTTATTTCAAGCATAAAAAAACTTAAAGTATTACAAAACACCTTCTGGCCTTCCAGCAACTAACCTGGAGAGAAATGTATGTGCTCTTTTTGCTCTGCCTGTCCTGGGACAAATTATCCCTGCCTTTTAGGGAAGTGCCACTTCAAAAATTCAAACTCATCTGCAAACACAGAGACAGGAAGAGAGACCCATCTCGAGTCTCCCTGGTCCTGTCAGGGACTCAGCCTCACTCCCCTCACCTGCCACACACAGAACTTTTCCCTAGCCTCTACCTCCAAATCCTCCAATCCTCACATGGCCACTGCCAGCTCCTCCAGCTTCTTGAATGCTTGGGCTACTGCTCTCCTTTTGCCCACCCCAGCTCCACAGCCTCTAGCTCCTGCCCCCATCACCATGCATCTCCTAACTCCTCCAAATTTCTGCCTGGGCATGCTGCTGCTACAGCCACAGCCTAACTGCACACAGATACAAGGATCATCTCCTGCCCATGCAAGGAGCCCAGCCCCATAGCAAAGCCTCGCAGATCCACCCAGCAGCCCCACAGCTGCCTTCCCCACCTCGGGGCACCTGACCACTACCATCAACATGCTGGGGAACCTCCCAAAAAGCAGCAAGAGCAGAGCACTGCCATGGCCAACAGCCCTTTACAGAGCAGCAGGAAGGTTACAAGGCAGAGCTATCACCCATCAGTAAACACCGTGCTCTCAGGCACAGAAGCTGGAGTGGCCGCTGCTCTCACAAGGGCTCTGAGTGCATCCTCACGTTGCACTCTGGCACCCAGGCCCCTGACACACACGGGACCCAGGCAGGCGACTCGGGGCAGGACATGCCTGCTGTCTGAGGGGCTTCCAGAAAGAGCAGGATCCAGGGTGGGATCAAGCTGTCCCTCTGACCTGTGATGCTTCACAGCCACACTGCCACGGATGCAGCACACCACTGCCATCTCCATTCAGTACAAGGCTGATTTCCAGCCCACCCCGCTGACCTGCAGAGGATTACCACCACAATCACAGCTCCAGCGCACTTAGTGCAGCCACAATGAGGCAACAGCAAACACTTTCTTGCCAACATCAGCTGATGGCCCAGGGTGGACGAAAACAACACAGAAAGAGAAATGACAGGGCAGCATTTGGGTAAGCCACCTGGATTAGAGAGGCTCAAGGAGGGATGAAAACCAGCATGTACTGCTAACCCAGCAAAACCACAGCTCCAGCCCCCATTGCAGTTCACCCAAACACGGGCAGGCAGCTGCTCGGTCCGAGTATGACAAGAAGAACCACAAACACTGCCATGGAGAAGTCAGGCAAGAGGTAAAGAGCAGCTGTCTGCAGGCAACCAGGATTCTGAACATATGATTATCTCTTGTCACCTACATACAAACCTCCTTCTGCTTACTGTCGTGGTGGCCATAACAGCACATTCCTAGGCCTCAGAAACAGCAACATTCCCACACACCCTTTGTGTAATGCCTTTGGCCACATTTATCTCCAAAAGACATGTCAGCAGGTCAAAAGCACAGAGTAGCTAGGGCAGCATCCAAAAACAAAGGGTCACCTGTCTTCCTCCCAGGTAACAATCCACATTCAAACTTCACCTTCTGCAAGGGCAGGACCATGGATTCCCACTTCCCAAAATGCACTGTTGGCGAGGTAATACACCAGCATCCATGACATTTCATCTCACCTTGCTCACACACACACATACACACACTGACCTGTTCACCACAGTGACGTGCCTCTGCATGGGAATTTCTTTAGATGGTCCACTTCCAGCAGCTGGAGGCAAGGCAGATCGGGCACTCTCCATACTGGGTTTCACCACCCCACATGCCACTCCTCTGCCTCGTGGTGGGCGAGGAACAGGCTTCTTGCTACCACCTTCTGGCATGTTCAAAGACCTGGGCTGTCGCAAAGTTCCTTTGGGCTTTCCTAAAGAGTTGGCAGTCATAGCTGTCAGTAGTGCTCCCATCCACCCGACCCGAAGAGACTTCAAGCACAGCACAGAGTTCCCTTCAGGGAGCCCATACTTTTCCAAAAGACAGTTAAGAGGCATGGTCTCAGCCCCAGCAGCATAGCGTGCACCCTAGGACTCACAGACTACAGTCTCCATGACCAATGCTGCAGCAGGGAAACAGAGAGGAGATGCATCTCCCCTTACACTCTTGGAAATGCCATGCAGCTGTGAAGTGCCACCAAGAAGTCATGTCTCAGGAGCGTGGTCAGGCTCCCCTTTATTACCCAACGGTGGCAGCAGCAGCTCCCAGTGCTGTAGCACATGCAGCCAACTCCACCTCCTCAGACACCTCCTGCCTCTCTTCCCAAGGTGTTTCTTCTTCTCTACCCTGGCTTGCAAGCAACCTCCTCCAAAACTCCCACCACACAGCAGATGTTAGCAAATAGCACCTGCAGAGGAAGACACCACACTGGCAAAAACAAGCTATTGGTCACCTTGCCCTGCACTTGCTGGCTGTACCACACCAAGCTGGGCAGGCTGAAACACTTCCAAGGTGTACTGCCATGCAAAACATGAAACTTTAGTGTGCCTTTGTAAAGGCACTTTACAGTTACCTTTTAGAGTGCCTTTACAATCATTGTCATTTAACTGGGAAATGGGTCCCCAGTGCAGCTTCCCAACTAGAGGCTAGACCAGGGAATTAGCAAACCCTTCCTTACAGGCAAAAACAAGGGAAAACAAACAAACTGTGAGACCCACTGTTGCTCAAACCTGCCAACGTGCAAGCAGATGGGCCTTGACAGGGCCTGATCCTGGGATACTCCCCCAACAGCAACACAACAGCCGCACGGCACTGAGGGACACACAGACTCTGGGAAGACACTGCTGCAGCAGCTTATGCAAAAGCCACAGAGGTACAAAGAGCAGCTCCAGGGCATCACCAATGTCGTGGGACCAGGGAACTTGCAGCAGCAACAGGAGCTGCTGAAACAGCAACAGATGATGTTGCAGGGGCTCCTTCTCCCTGCAAGAGCATGGCTTATCCCTGCCACTCCATAATGGGCCAAGCTTGGCCTCAAAGAGCAAGCAGGCTCATTGCCACACTTCTTGCCCACATGTCAAACACATTTTTCTCAGAAGCATGGGCAGGTGAAGCCAAGCATCCTCCAAGAACTTCCTTTTTCAAGATCGTTCATATCTCATGTACACACTCAAGAAGGGCTTCCTTACTCACCACGGCCTGCACGCACAAGGACCCTTGTCAACAACACTCCATGCTTCCAGGAACTCCTTCACCAGGACAACGCAACTTGTGGTCACTATTAACACACCCTCACAGTCAAGACTTTTACTCCAGGAGCTACACAGTTCTCTCACAAAGGCAGGCCCTCCAGTGCCGTCTAGGGCTTACCTGCTAAGGTGACTGGAGATGTGTTCTTCAACCTCATCTGACAGTTCACTTGCTGTCCCATTTTCCTCTTGGAACTCCTCTGCCGCGCAACCAGTTGAGCAATTGGCATCGTCTCGCTGCAAGCAACAGCATGGCAAATGACCTTGTTGGAGTAGGAAAGGGACAGGGGAGAAAATGGTCAGTAAAGCCCAAGCTTATCCTCACCTTGCAAAAGGACTTGTAACCATTTCCATGTCTCTGTGCCTGAAGAGAGTTCAGCAAAGGCTTCCACAGCAGACACAGACCTTGGAGATCTCCCTCTCATTCTTCAGCGAATCTCAGAAATCAGCAAAGTCAGAGACTCTCCATCATGTTCCCACAGTAGGTTGGGCCCACTAGGGAACAGCCTGGTTTCTCACTCGCATCCTACAGGCTTTGCTTCATAGCACTGAGAAGCCATGGGGTTCCAGCCTGCCCTTTCTCCTCCTTCCAAGGTTTGCCAGGAGCTCTGGCAAAACTCTGACCCTGACGAGCTGGGCTGCCTTTGCCCTGCTTACCAAAGTAACAGCATGAGCATCCTGGCTACACAACTCCCCTGCAGGCACCAGGCTGGCCCTTAACGACAGCTAAGCCTTGGGCAAGCCCACACGCACCTCCCTGGGCTCCTTAACTGCCTCTTGCTTCGACCCTCCCATGCCATGTCTCAGCAATTCTGCCACAGGACAACCCTTGAATTGATGCAGGAACCCTGCTCCAGCAAGCCCCCAGACCACATGCCGAGCATACACTTTGCCTCACAGAGGAGATGCAAGCACTAATTCTTGGGCCATTCAACTGCTAGCAGCCTGAAAAGGCAGCTGGACAAACACTCCCCCAGGGCTTCAAACGGACACAGAGAGCCACCACAGATACACCCCAGAAACTCTTGGGGAGTCTGTGGTCTCAGGGACCTTCTCCATGGGTCTCAGCCACATCCTGTGGTGGCGGTATAGGCTGAAAAAGGGGCCCTTACACACAGGATGCCCCCCCCAACAAGTATGGCGGTTGACAACTCAGCACATAAGAAACTCAGGGACTTGGCCAGCACCTCTGAAATTTAGCAAACAGCAACTCCAGGTAGAAATCTTTCTCACAAGTGAAGCAGGAAAACCAATTCACAAAACCCAAGGGCCAAGACAAAAAATAAAGGAGCAATTACTAAGCAGCAATGCTTGTTTGAGAACTCTCAGGCTGACCCAGGGAAATGTGGGCAAAGGAGGGCAACACTAGGAACAACACAACTCTTCTGGCCTCCAGCAGAGCACTCCAGCTTGTCCTTCCCCTCCTCTTCCTTCTGCCCTGCACAGCTAGCACCTGCTGGTTAAAAGCAAGGAATCACAGAAAAATTGAGTCTGGAAGACAACTCTATAGAGCACCTCCTACAGTATCTCTGCTCAGAGCAGCATCAACTAGACCTAGCTCCTCAGGATATTGTCCAGTCCAGGATGGAATATGTCCAAGGATGGAGACTTCTCAAGCACTCTGTATAGCTTATACCAGTGGTTAGCCACCCTCCCTGTACAACAGTGGTTTTTTAAATGTTTAAATGAAATTACCTGTATTTCACTTTGCTCCTGCTGTCTCTTGTCTGTTCACTGGATACCACTGAGAACTGGCAGTGGAGTCCGGCTCCATGGTTTTTTGCTTCCTTCAACAGGTATTAATACATGGATAAGGTACCCCTGAGCTTTCACTTCTCCAAAATCATAAAATGCCAGGTTGAAAAGGACCTCAAGGATCATCTGGTCTGAACTTTCTCAGCAAAATAGAGTCTAGACAAGGCGGCCCAGCACCCCATCCAGATGAATCTTAAAAACTGTGCAGCACTGGGGAATCCACCATTTCCCTGGGGAGATTATTTCAAAGGCTGATTGCTCTCCTTGAGAACAATTTTCCTCTTGTGCACTCCAATCGCCCCTGGAATCACTTGTACCTGTTACCCTTGTCTTTTCCATCTGAATCCTTGTCTTTTGTGTAGCCACCTTTAAATACTAGAACATACTGATAAGGTCTCCCTCTAAGCCTTCTTTACTCAAGGCTCAACAAACCAAATTCTCTCAGCCTTTCCTCATACAGGCTTCCCAGGCCTTTGATCATCTTGCTCGCCCTTCTCTGGACCCTCTCAGGTCTGTCCACATCTTTTCTTGCGTAGTAGGGAACAAAACTGAACACAGTATTCCAAGTGCTGCCTGACAAGCACTAGTAGAGTGTGATAATGACTTACTTATCTCTGCTTCTGGTCTCCTCATCGATACCATCCAGCATCCTGATGGCTTGATTTGCCACTGCAGCACACTGTTCACCCATACTGAGTTTGTGGGCTACCAGAAGTGCCAGGTCCCTTTCTGCAGAGAGGAAGGGCAGATCCCAGTCCATGCTGCACTCCTGCATTATGTTTTCCCAGGTGCAAGACCATACACTTGTCCTTGTTGAACTACATAAGCTTCTTGTTAGCCCACATTTCCAGCCTATCCAGGTCTTCCTGCAGGGTCGCTCCCCCTTCCAAAGTGTACACTTCCCCAGTCAGTTTGGTGTCATCAGGGAACTCTGTCAGGGTATACCTGATCCCATCATTCAGATCACTTATGAAGGTAGTAAACAGTGTTGGGCTCAGTATCTATCCCTGCAAGATGCCACTTGTCATAGGTCGTCAGTTTGAAAAGGAGCTATTTACCATCACCCTCTGGGTTCGGCCTGTCAGCTACTTCTCACACCACCACACAGACCACTTGTCTATACTGTAACACAACAATTTCTCTATGAGGACAGTGTGGAGAACCATATTGAAAGCCTTGTGGCGAAATTCAGGTANGTGCTGCCTGACAAGCACTAGTAGAGTGTGATAATGACTTACTTATCTCTGCTTCTGGTCTCCTCATCGATACCATCCAGCATCCTGATGGCTTGATTTGCCACTGCAGCACACTGTTCACCCATACTGAGTTTGTGGGCTACCAGAAGTGCCAGGTCCCTTTCTGCAGAGAGGAAGGGCAGATCCCAGTCCATGCTGCACTCCTGCATTATGTTTTCCCAGGTGCAAGACCATACACTTGTCCTTGTTGAACTACATAAGCTTCTTGTTAGCCCACATTTCCAGCCTATCCAGGTCTTCCTGCAGGGTCGCTCCCCCTTCCAAAGTGTACACTTCCCCAGTCAGTTTGGTGTCATCAGGGAACTCTGTCAGGGTATACCTGATCCCATCATTCAGATCACTTATGAAGGTAGTAAACAGTGTTGGGCTCAGTATCTATCCCTGCAAGATGCCACTTGTCATAGGTCGTCAGTTTGAAAAGGAGCTATTTACCATCACCCTCTGGGTTCGGCCTGTCAGCTACTTCTCACACCACCACACAGACCACTTGTCTATACTGTAACACAACAATTTCTCTATGAGGACAGTGTGGAGAACCATATTGAAAGCCTTGTGGAGAAATTCAGGTAGACAATGTCAACTGCTCGCCCCGTATCAACCAAGCAGTGTAACTTGTCATCGAAGGCCATCAGGTTTGTTCAAGCATGATTTGCCCTTGGTGAATCCATGCTGGTTTTTCCCAATCATGTGCTTTGTCTGACTACTAATAACTCCCAGGAGGATTAGTTCCACAACTTTCCCAAGGACTGAAGTAAAACTGATGGATCTATTATTTCCTGGATCCTTCTTTAAAGCCTTCTTGTACGTGGGGCAGAATGACCAGCCTGAGCTCTGCGAGCCCTCTACCAGAGATATTCCTGTCCCTTCATCATCTTCACAGCCATTCACTGAACTTGCTTCAGTTTGTACCCATCTCTCTTGTTCTGAGGAGCATGGGACTGGCCACAGGTTCCCAGATGTGGTCTTACTAAAGTTGAGGAGACGAGAATAATCACCTCTGTCAGTGAGATGGCAACAATCCTTCTAATTCAACCCAGTATGACATTGGTCTCCTTTGCTGCAATAGCACATTGCTGCTCAGTGTGTCTGCCTTCATCCCCAAAAACTTCTCTGCCAAGCTACTTTTCATCTTCTCAGCCCTTAAACTGTACAGGTGCCCAGGGCTATTCTTCCCTAGGTGCAGGACCTGACATTTTCCTGCACTGAACTTCATAGGCTTTCTGTTTCCCCATTTCTCCAGCTTTGAATGGCAGCACACTCTCCTGCTTTATCAGTCCCTTCTACCACCTACGGGCTTGCCGAGGATGATCTATGTCCCATCATCTAGGCTATTCATGAACATGTTAGACAGCATTTCCCCAGCATCAATTCCTGGTGCATACCACTGGTGACTAGCTTCCCAGTGGGTCTTAAGTCACTCTTATGCCAGAGACAGTCAAAAGCCTTACTGAAATTCAGATAAACAAGATCTGATGCACTTCCCTCATCTGCTCAACCAGTCATCTCATTCTGGTGGGGTATCAGTTTGGCCACATAAGATTTTCACTTCATAAATCCAGACTTGCTCCCACTTGTCTTCTTGTCTTTCACATGTCTGGAACAGCTTTTCAGGATTAGCTGCCTGATCATCTTCCCAGAGATCGAGGTCAGGCTGATCAGTCTGTGGTTCTTCAGATCCTCCTTTCTGCTCTTCCTGAACATATAGGGGTACTTGCTTTCTTCCAGTCTTCTGGAACCTTCCACAAACCACCATGGCCCTTCAAAGATAATTGAGAGTGGTCTTGCAACAACATCAGCCAGCTCCCTCAGCGGCCATGGATGTGCTGCATCAGACCCATGGACTTTTGCATGTCCAGTTTGTTTAAATGTTTCCTAGCCCAATTCACCCTCACTGAGGGTAAGTATTCCTTGCCTTGTACTGGTCTCAGGAGCCTTGGGATTGCTCATGGCTGGTCTTACTACTAAAGACCAAGGCAAATAAGACAATCCATGCCTCAGCTTCTCCATGTCCTTTAAGACTATGTCACCATTTGCATTCCGCAGCAGGCCCACATTTTCCCTAGTCATTCTATTGCTGATGAGGTACCTCTAGGAACCTTTCTTGTTGCCCTACATGTCCCTTGCCAGAATCAGGTCCATACGGGCTTCAGCTTTTCTAGGCTCATCCATGCACATTTGTACAGTGTCTCTATACTCGTTCCACCTCATTCAGTTCTGCTTCAGCCTCTTCTGTGCTTTTAATGGTTAATGTAAGTCAGAAGCTCCTTGTTCACCCATGCAGTGCTCCTGCTGCTTTCACTTTTTTTTTTTTTTTTTTTTTTTAAGTTGTTGGGAAGGACCGTTCTTGAAATTTGGGGAAGAAATCCTTGAAAATCCAGCTATCTTTTCTGGATCACTTTTCTCTCCAGGAATGTATCCCATTAGAGTCCAATCCAAGCAGGTTCTGGAGCAGGCCAAAGTCTGCTGTCCTGAAGTCCTAGCTTGTTGATACTACTGCTTGCTTTTATTCCCCTCTTTTCAGGCTCTCAAAAGAAAGAGAAAGCATTGCAGCCAGGTCCTTTACATCCCCAACCAGTTCTTCCTTGTTTATAAGAATCAGGTCCAGCAGAGCATCTCCCCTCATCAGCTCACCACTTGTGTCAGGAAGTTGTCACTAGCACACCCCAGAAACCTCCTGGATTGCTCAGCTTGGCTGTTTTATCCCTCCAGCAGGTATGACAGTGGCTCAAGTCCTCCATGAGGACCAGGGCCTGCAAATGTGAATCTTCTTGCAGTTGTTGAAAAAAGGCATCTGTTTTATCTACCACTTCTTCCTAATCAGCATGTTTGTAACAGCCACCATGATGCTGCCCATACATTGGTCTGTCCACTACCTGTAAGCTCTTGCTGGCTTATCATCTGTCTCAAGGCAGAGCTCCAGGCATCCTCACTGCTCTCACACTGGAGGGGCTCACAGAAACTCCCCTTTCCTGCTGTTCCAGCCCATCATCCCTCAGCAGCCTATGTCCATCCACAGCGGCATGTCAGCTGCATGAGCTGTCATGACAGCTCTTCATGACTCCGACAAGGTTGTAGCACTGAACAGCAAGCAGACCTCCAGTTTCTCCTGGTTGTGCTCCTTGCTGTGGGCAGTGTACAGGTACTTGAGAGAGATGCTCAGCTGTGCCCATTTCCAGAGAAACATAGGACAGCTTCACTCACGCTCTTGCCTAATAGGCATTTCCCTCTCTGTATGTTGAATGCAGGCAGGATGGGTCACCTTCAGTCCTGCTCTGTTGTCAAGGTCTCAAACATAAAAGACTTTTTTTGGCCATACACAGTTTATCATAGGTTCATAAATGCACATTTTCACATTTTTGTTATGTTTCAGGTTTTCCCTGTCACCAATGTTGTAAGTTATTTTCAGTGTTTTCTTCCCTTGTTTTCACCTCACAGTGACTTTAAGCTTAGCATAAATGATGGTTTGAGTCAGAATGAATTCAAATGCAAAAAGTGATGTGATTCATTAATTAGTTCCTTGAAATGACACAACCACCTGTTTCAGGTGAACAGTACTTCAATTTGAGTCCCCTTGC
The DNA here is from genome assembly GCA_013400055.1 of Nycticryphes semicollaris. NCBI lineage: Eukaryota > Metazoa > Chordata > Aves > Charadriiformes > Rostratulidae > Nycticryphes > Nycticryphes semicollaris. The sequence continues at coordinate 82,420 of VXBJ01002851.1, read as the reverse complement.
AGTGTTTTCTACAAACTGAATTCAATCCTCACCCTGTGTGGCAATTGGAGAACATACCTATCATGCGAAGGAATAATTATCAGCATTCATCTTTCCTATACTCCAGAAGGCTAAATCAATGTAAGAAGAATGAAGTACAATTTATATCATTCCCTTCCCAACCCACCCAGTTTGTTAAACATCAGCTACCCAGGCAATATGCATCTCACAAAAAATCCCTTGATTTAAGGAGCACGTAACTTGTGGCACTCTGAGATCAATTTGTATTATTCACCACCCACTTTGCAGTATTGCTTGTTGAAAGTATTTCTTGTGGTAGGTCTTGGACAGCTGCCCTAGCAATATGGAAAGTCCTTTTAGGACTACCTAGCCCGCTGCTAGGATCATCAGCTGCTAGCAGATCTTTGTGTGCGCAATTGTGTCTTCCTTTCCTGCCCCACTGTCCCCAAAGGGATTAAAGGAAGAAGCAAGGGTCTCGGCAACCTTTTTGGAGGTCAGTGTACTCCCAGAGCCAAGAAAAGAGACTGGTTGACTACATGCCTTTGCAGTAGGCTTTTGTGGACTCTGAGATATAGTTTCAGCTTATAATGGAACTCAAACATTACGGAGAGACATAAACAAAGAGCAAAGTGTTATACTGAACACTGCCCATGTCCTGTATCACAAAAGGTATCGGGAGCAGTCCTAGGCAGTTACCAGCCCATGCCAGTGCATAACCACATTTGTCACCCTCTGCTTCATGTCTGCCCAGGGGACACTCAGGACAGCAACAACAGGAGGGTCATAAAACAGCAACATGGGCCCAGTCTTTCCATCTGTCCTGCCTCCAAGGTGTTCACAGGGGGCTTCCTCTCAGTTGCTTCAGTCATGCACAGTATACTCAGCTATTCGGAACTGAAGCAAGTCCTGCTCAACTACCTAAAGACTCCTGATTAGTACCTTTGTCCTTTTCCCTATCCTAAAGCCATGTTTCATTCTCTCCTTAGAGCTGTCACAGAGAAGGCACCACCTCTAGAGCTATCCAAGAGTCCACAAGGCTCTCAGCACACATCGTATTAGAGGATAAGCAAGGCTCTCAAGGGAATGGGAGGATACTAGATTACACCCTGCAAGGCCCTAGTTAGAAACAGATGGCTATCTGCCAGGGCCACCATGAGGAAGTATTAAATTGCAGCATTACAAATGTTCCCACAGGTACTTGCATTCACATTACTGACGTAGCTGTAGCCAGTGCAGGCTTCGAGGAAGGAAAAAGTAACCTCAAACTTGGATACCTGGTGCAAAAGGGCAAACTCTGACAGTTAAAAAAATGGAGCAAGGGAACCTCTTGCTTAAAAACAGCCACGTTTCCAAACATCAGCACAAAACCCAGGACACCTCTCATCACCTCTTTCACAGCTAGCCAGGAAGAACTAGTTCTGAGTTCCCAGCCATCAGGATCCAGCTGAGCCAACAGGGGAGCTCAGCGCTGCTGAGTGACCTGCTGTGACAGCCATACATTGTGCCCAACATCTGCTAGCTTCTTGCTCTCCCACACTCTCCACAAAGTTCAGGAACCCAGACATGGTTCCAACAAGGGAGTTGCTTCATGCTCTCCACTCAAGACAGATCATCTACACTAACCATCAAGTGAATGCCTTCTGACTCAAAAGCAGAAATGCCACACTATTTGACAAGGAGACTTGTGGTCCTGACAAGCTGATTCCAAGCTGGCAGACACCAGGAGATACAGGCTAGTGCAGCAAGGCCAAGGAATAAGGGAAGACTCTCCCACCACACTATATTCTCTGCTGAGCACTGCTTCATCTCCTTGCCCCTCGCACACTTACTAAGCCAAGGCAAGGCAACTCTTGCATCAAGGCACCTCACTTACATGGGTTATTCCTCACCTTGGCAAGTCTTCACAGCACTGCAACTCATGACAAACAAGAGTGCCAAGTCTAAAGCAAGCACTGTCAGGCTTGTAAGTAACAACACACACAACAGTTTCACTGTAGGAAAAAAATGACATTAAATCCCACCCTGAAAAGACAATCAACACACACACATATACAGGAGTTACCAATCTTTAAGGTCCAAGGACAACCCACCAATATGCCCTCCAGAGTCAGAAATGCTGAGACAGGGACTAGAGCTCTACAGTCACACAAACTGTCTTTCTAGCCAGAACTCCTGTTTCTGAGAAAATGCCCTGCAACCTTACACCTTTTGCAAACACAACTTCCCAGTCTCCATGCAGATGCAGGAAAATAAGGGGCACTTGGTTTATGCCACAGCTTCCACTTCTCCCAGCATTACTGCACGAGACAAGCATGGTACAGTACTTTTCTCAGAAATTCGTGGCACAAGCAGAGGTAGTGTCATGAACCATGTGCAACTCCACAAACACAAAAGCCATTTCTGAACTGTAACTGATTCTTACCTCTCCCATTTTGTTCCCTTCCATTCTGACCACTCCTGGGATGCTCTCCAAGTAGCCTTGCAGTGTGCCATGTCCTAGGTGCCTGAAGGGAATCCAGTCGCCAGTGAGGGATTTGTATTCACGCTGAAGCTCTGACAAAGGTACTCCATTTTTAAATGGATGAAGAACAGCTCGCACTGTTTTTGCAATGAATTCTGGGTCCTGCATCTTCACCTATAGCTCCTCCACCGCAAAAGACAAAAAAAAAAAAGAAGCATTCTTACATATACAGGCAGAAAATACTAATTTTTATTGTTCAACCTCCCTTCCCAATCAAGCAAGGATCCAGCAGCTCTTCTTTGGAGACCCTGGTACCTCTGTGTACACTTGTAGGGTCCTGGACCTGTCATCCAAGCAGAAAGAAAAACACAGGGCATGGCACTGCCACAGAAAACACCTGAAGGAGCAGAGGAGTCCCTGTACACAGGATGTCCCTGACAGCCAATCACCACAGACCATGTGGCCAGAAGAGGGGCAGGGATGCCAGGAAATTGGCCCATGTCACTTCCTGCAGGGACAGCATTTCCACCCACCACCTTACACCTCAGTGACCAGTGCCCCCTCCACTCCTGCCCCATGGGGATGCTGGTAGCTCACTCATGGATGCTCCTCCCTCACATGAACGCACATCCCTGCACCAATGCCAACAGGACGCATGTCAGCTCCACCATGGAAAACCCATGCACCTGGGCAACACCACGTATTACCCACAGGTGCACAATGGCTTGAATCCACAGATGTCTCTTCAGAGAGAAAACTCCACAGAATAGAAACCCACTCCCTGCAAGCTGGGAGCTGCCTGCAGCAGAAGCAACACAGAGCCAGTGCCAACAGTGACAGTCCCTCACCACCAAGCATACACAGGCAACCAAATCCTACTCAAGTATCTGTGTGGTGCTTGTGCCAAATGCAGCAGCACCACTGCCATGGTGGGACGTGGAAGACCACGAGAAGTTGGTCTGTGCTGCTCTTGGCAGAAGCAGCCCCTTATCCATCACCGTTTCCCTCTTTTAGGGGCACTCACCCTGGGGAAGATACCAACCCCAAAAGGAAGAGAAACCCCAAACCTCAGCACATTGCAGATGCTGTGCCACATGTTTCCCTCTATGCCAGGACACCAGCACTGTCTCTACTTTCCTGCACCCGAGTCCACGACAGCCCAACCCCGGTGCTGGGCAAGGAGGCACAGCATGAAGTCCAATTAATCACCCCTCCTTGAATGGCTTTACTTTATGCACTCACAGCACTTGACTAACCTGACCCTGTCTCCGTCTGTGTACATGTCTATTTACACACAGGTACACCCACACACCTACACTTAACTCAGACAGCCCCGTGGATACAGGTGTTTACACGGGCACGGTTCCTTACCCCAGAAACTCCTGCCCTTGCCGGTACAGTGTGTTTCACTGATGGATCCTGGAACAACCTCTACCACAGCTGCCTTCACTCCATCTCCTGCTCAGCTGCGGGCCATGGAGTTACTGTGCCCAGGAGGAGGAGCACACGCTGCACACATGCTCTTGCACACCTCCAGATGGCAACGGGCAGCAGCCACTGAGGGCATTTTGACCCTTCCCTCATCCTTTTAGAGGCTTAGCCGCTGGTGAACTGAGCTTCACAGAATGCCCCCCAAAGACTGAGAGATGGTGGTGGTCACCCATCAGAAGAACAGACCCCACAAGTTTGTTATCTCCTCTGCATCCACTTAATGTCATGGGGACATCATGTGTTGGACAAATATCAAAGTTTCAACTTGGTATTGAAGTTTCACTCGTATAAAAAGACACCCCTCAAAGCCCTGTGAAGTGCATCAGAACTGCAGTTTTGTCTGTAGCTGTGTCTAAGTCACAAATGCACAAAAGATATAGAAAAGCCAATGAGAAGCATTTTGGGGGCCTTTTTCTCTAGCCTCTCTTTGAAACAGTATATCCAAATTGTTATTTCACTAGTATGGCTCTTGAAAGTCCTCTTACCTGAACTACCTGAATTTAATTTACTGCTTAGGAAAAATTAATGCAGTATTAATTACAACTGGGCAGAGTGACAAGGAATATAACCTCACAATAACCTGGGAAGTCACTTTCAAAAGTTGATTCAATAGAGGAAACTTCAGTAATAAAATAAAGGGGGTGGTAAGGTGGGGCAGACAACATCAAGCCACTATCAGATTGCTCTGTGGTACACAAATACTAAAGAACTGAGTTTGATCAGAACTAGCAAAGAGGATACCATCAAATATATTCTCCGTAATTATAGTGTGGGGAGCAGCCATGACGACAATTCACTTGGGTAAACGAGATGACATATACTAAGGTACAAAGGTTAAAACTGAATGCAATCTTCAGCTTATACCTGAATGATGCTCCCGTTCCTACAGCTAGCAGTAACGCGGAAGACTTGCAACGCAGTAATGAGAACAGTAACACACGGACACATTAGCAGAAAGCTACACAGCTCAGAGTGGCACCTGAAGCTTTTTTTTAAAATTCTTTTCGTGGTCATTTGCTGCAAGGTTAGTCATTCAATAGTTAAAACGTTCTCCTGGCGGCTCACTGCATTCAGACGGGAAGACAATCCCTTGGAAGCAGCTCCAGGAGCCTCTATCTGTAAGCCAGGACCCATCATTCAAACCAGTCTTCTCCGGCAGCAGAACAGAAACTTCTTCCCAATATGCTTAACACAGATTACCAGCCTCCAGTTGCAGAACCGTCTCCGTACTGCAGCTTATTACTCAGGCTAACGAAAATAGGAAGTGAGGATACTTTTCCTTCTTAGAATAACTCCCCCACAGCCGTACTTCCAGAAGACACACAAACACAACCCCTGTGGAAGGCAAGTCTCCTCAGAAGGCACAAAGTAGTCGCTAACCCGCTGAAGTCGGGACACTTTCGTTGTCACACGGAACCACCGAGGAGCATCAACCTCTCGCTGACAGGCAGAGCCTGGCCTCCCACACTGCCTCTCCCCCCAGCCGGGGAGGGTTATGTCCGGCGGGGCTCCGATGTTTCCTTACCACCACCTCAACCCAGGGGCTTTCACACACCAGCCGAAGCCGCTTCCCCCTGTNGCATGCGCGTCAGCCGCCCCTTCCCACCCGCCGGACAGGGGAGACGTGACCCGCCTGAGGGGGGCGCCCCGCTGAGGTGTTGGCGGCCATTTCAGGAGTGCCGCCGCCCGGCCCTCCTGTCATGGCGCCGGTGAAACCTCGCTCCATTTACGAAGCATCAGCTTGAGGGAATGACTGAGGAATCATAGAACGGTTAGAATGGGAAGGGACCTTAAAGATCATCAGGGGCAGGGACAACTCCTACTAGAGCAGGTTGCTCAAAGCCCCATCCAGCCTGGCCTTAAACACTTCCAGGGATGGGGCATCCACAGCTTCCCTGGGCAACCTGTT